>CANSZD010003019.1:4550000-4833229 GCA_947648045.1 Beta corolliflora
TTGTTGTGTCTCATTGGCGGGACAGATGGAAAACTACTCCTCGAATATCTTTTTGCAGGGACAACCACATTACTCTAGTTTGTACATAAATATTGTCTGTCCCCTATGCCTATATAAGTCTATGGCTAGATAAGCTTGTGTCTCTTCATTAAAAGGTTAAGTTTTCACTAAAATCAGGAAGCAAAATTGGGCCTACTAAACAACAAGTTACTTGAATGTTTCATGAATATAGTATAGAAAATTCCTCATGTTACATTAGTTAATGAAAAAAAATAGTTCACCATTTTTTGAAGTGTTCTTTAGAACTGTTCCTCCTAATTTGCAAAAAGGTGTGAGATGGTAGGTTTGCTTTGATTTTTATTGGCAATAATTCTACAAAAATAAATTCATCAATCTCTACTATCATATCATAGTGACATACTTTGACAAATTTGCAAAAGCATACTTCCTCAAATGTAACCTTGACTAGTTCATTGTGATAGTTAGTCACTTGATTTTTTTTTTTGATAATTTTTGAGACGATTTTATTAAGGCTTAAGCCCAGATTAAAGACAAAGTTCAGCACATAAGATAGGCTCTAAAATACAAACTCAGCCCGAGTTGTATACCCAGGAGGAGTACAAATGAAAAGCCAACACTAGTGGAAAAAACTGCTTTTGCTACTTATCAAATGCTTTGGTTGACTAATCAACCGGAGCATATGTGAATAAATGCTCCGGTTAATCAACCCGAGCATTTGGATTGTTTTCCCTCGTAATCACTGTTGTCCTCTTTTTATTATTATTTTCCCCCCTACCTTCCTCTCTCTTCTACTGAAAATACTGCTCCCCCCATTTTCTCTAGCCTTTTTGTTCTCTCTCTTCCCGTGTTACATGTCGATCTCTCTCATCTCCTTCCAGACTCAACTACCGAAATGCCAACTACCCCATTTCTGCCCTCCTTCTCTCTCCATCTCCTTCTTATCATCACCATGGTTTTCATGCTAAAACCCCTAATTTATTCGCAAAAGCTCTGAATTCGACTGGTTCCCCCATTTCTAGGGTTTCCAGTTTAATTTTCACTCGCATTTCACCCCATTCTTCACAAAAATAAGTAAGTGGCTCATTTTTTTTCGATTTCTAATTTGTTTATTCGAAAACTTGAACCCTAGAAATCGAATAAGATAAATTTTTCTCCCTTTCACGAATTCCTCTCTCTCTCTCTCTCTCTTCACGCCCCTGAATTTATTTTCTCTCTTCAGCGTCACTCTTCAGCGCCGTTCTTCAGCAGCGAAGTTCCGGTGACGGAGATTGGTGTAAGAGGAAGAGGATACGCTTCGTCGTCGAGCGTTTGCGGAAGCCCTGAAAATGGTGCCTGATGGAGGAAAAGAGGAGGAGAAAGAATTTTGTCGAAATCGTCATTGAGAGACTTCGTTGTTATATGGTGTTCGTCGTAATGCTCTATTTTGCCGGTCTTGGTTTCCGGTTTCCGGTAATACGAAGTATGGCCTTCTTTTGATGATTTCAGTTTTGGTTTGGTGTTTGATTTTGTGTTGATTAATGTGCAATTTCATGGAAATTCATCGTCTTTTTGAATTTTGATGTTGTTTTTATATTTTATTAGAATGGTTATGTTTAGGTTATAAAGGATGATATATGATCATTAGTTTAAAGTGAAGGCATTTATTTCTGGAGTTTCATTGTCTGCTGAATTTGATTTGGTGTTTATTAGCTTGTCCTGTTTCGAGGGTTTGATTTCAGTTCTGTTTGAATGTCATTTTTTTGTGTTTAGTTTTTTAGGTGTTGATTGAATCAAGTTTGGGATTTTACATGGTATATGGTTGTGGTTGAATTATGGTTTTGCAAAAGCGGAACAAAAGAAAAACTCACGATGACATTTTGGGGGGCTTCTGGGTATTGGTGGTTTTCTATGGATGAGTTGTTTGTGTTTTCTTCGGTGACGAATTGGCTAGGTTGATATAATGGTGTTAAGACTATTAATGAAGAGATAATCGAGTTGAGATGTTGAGGATTCAATTCTTGTATGGTTTTTGCACCTCTGTTCGGACCAAAATGAAAGCTTTAGCGCTAGTTGGAATGAGTGTTTGATGGTCTAGCTCCGGTCAGAAGTCTTCAACATCTGCAGATTTTGGGTTGCATTTTTTTCCTTAACCCACTAATTGCATTCTGTTTGTGCAATGTCTTGCTTGAGCAGGAGGTTTGTTGCTTAAATAGTTTCATCTTAAGTGATTGAAAGATATGCCTTCTTTTGTATTCATTATTTTAATTTTTTGGTGTGTATGTAGGTGTATGCTGATTTCCAATCTTATGTAAACTCAATTGGACTCCATCTTACTGTGTTTATGGCGGAGCACCCTTCCAGTTTCAGAGAACTAGCTGAGCATTTGAGCATTTTTCCACTAGTGCAAGTCAAGAACTTAACACCAGGCTAAAAACTCATCACTTCTCCTCAACCCTTGTTTAGCAAGTGAGTTAACAACACCATTAGTGCCCCTGCCTTTGTGGACAATTAATAAGGAGATCCATGTCTTACGAGCATTTCGGATGAAATTCAGCATGAAATTAAGGTTCCAAGGACCGCCATTTTCTTGGTTGCACCAACGTACATCGTTGGCTGAGTCCGAAACAATGATGAGATTGGTGGTCTTGAGTCTCTCTGCGCTTGTGGATATTTTAATGGCTCGGAAAATGGCGAAGACCTCGGTTGAATTAATTTCCAAAAGAGGAATGGGACTGGAGAAAAGGCAAACAAAATTGCCCTCCTCGTTACGAAGCACCCCACCTACAGCCGCATATGATCGAAACGTGGATCATAAGACACATCCACGTTTCACTTTAGATGGTTGCTAGGGGGAGGAGACCAAAACTGTGGTGCTAGCTGCTGGGTAGGCAAATGGATTGGTTGAGGCCTCGCCCAGTTGAGGCAAAGTGGGTTTTGGAAGACTTCGGAAGATGAATATGGGAAGCTATCATCCCATGCTTTGATCCACCAATATAATCTAACCAAAATCAAATCTTGCATTTCACGAGGGGAAGAGGAGATGCTGTTGAAAATTCTAGTATTTCTTTCTTTCCACAGAGACCAAATGATGATGAAAAAAATAGCATGCTATATCTTTTTGAAAAAAGAAGAACCTCCAAAGAGATGCCATTGATGGAAAGCATCTTTGAGTGAGAGAGGAAATACCCAAGAGTGTCCCCACAGCTCAAGCCACCATGACCATATAGACCATGAGAGGTCACAATGCAGAAGCAGATGATTGGAGGTTTCTAAATGGGAGTTACACAATACACAATACGCTTCTTCGATAGGTAGGATACCAAGTCGAAACAATTTCGACCTAGTATTAATTTTCTCCAAAATCGAGAGCCAAGAGAAAATTACTACCCTTGGAGGAACCAATCCTTTCCAAATTCCCTTGATGAGGTCTTGATGGACAAAACCCGAACTCTTTGCAAATTGTAGTGTGGCAGATTTGACAGATTAGTCACTTGATTTATATAATACTATTTCAATTTTTTTAAGATTCAATATTTGCTTTTTTGGTGAGTGGATTAAAAAAAAACAAATATTACATCTAAAAAAGAACGGAAGGTATATAGTTTTAGAAAATCTAGAAGCTACTTTTAGTTAAAGTGTGAAGTATTAAACTAATTTTTACTTATCCAAATATAACTAAACTAAACTTGTTTTTTAAATAGGTCAAACAAAGAGGATACTACATTAATCAAGTGATAAGAAAATGAAGTGTTATTATCCACGCTCCAAAGCCTCTTAATCCATACCAAATAAATAATTTGATTTGATCGAAGGCCTACATTGCTCATGAGTTGATCTTTTAGATGTTCCACAATGCAATGGAAGTAAACTTCAATGAATTCAAATCATGACACGTGGCAAAAAATGGTCCATACTATATTCAAGGTGTAAAGTATCCTTATCATGTTATTGTTGCACCATATATCTTAGTAATTTAGGATTTGGCTCTCCAATAACAATAAATCAGCAAAAGCTCAACTACACCTTGGAATACTATTAAAAGATCACTTGCACTTCATAAAGGTTGTTTGTTTTTCAAGCTAAGGTCAATTTAACTTGAACGTAACATTCTCTCAGATCAGGATAACAATTCACAAAAAATAGTATGTTGGTACTTTTTAATGTAAATCTAGCAATATGTAAAGATTTTAAGAGCAAATGACAATTAGAGTTGGACCTCTAATCACTTATAACATAAAGGTTTTTGTTATATGTAGCTCTTACGGTTGTATCTATAAGAAGTTAAAAATGGAAATATTAAGCAATAAATAACATTTAATTACAACTACAATAAATTTATATAAGTTGAGTTGAGAATTGAAAAGTTCATACATTTTAAGTTCATGACCGGCCAATAAGGGCTACTAAAATTCCATTACAGCTACAACAAGTTTTAAGAAGTTCAAATAAATTAAAATAAGTTTTAAAAAAGTGGAATTCATATGAAAGACACCCTAAAGTTGCAATAACCATGAATCATGTCATTGGATTTATGCTTGAAAGGCAATATTAAAACAGAAAGATTGTAACAGAATGCTTCACTTTAGATGCATTTCCAATTCTCATGCATATTCAAAGATAACTAATTAACGAGACAACTCTATGTCTCTACATGCATCTTCAAATGATATTAGATTAGTGTTTAGTCAAAGCCAAGCAAAATTGGTCAACCATGAATCTCCAAAAGCAAACCTATTTTCTATAGAGTTATGTCCAAATTCGTCGCGAATTCGATATAATCTCAAAGGATTACAGTGTACATGATATTCGGATGTCAACCAACGTAATGAATAGTATTCGACAAATATAATATATTCCGAAACCTTACTGATTAAAAAAGATAGTATAATTTACCAAGAAAACAGATATTCATATAATCTCTCATTTCTCCTACTCCAACAATCCTAAAATTAAGATCATATGTGAAATTAATCCAAAAAACCCTAAAATCATACGTGATATCCAAACATCTTTAGAAGTCACATAATTAAATAAAATACTCAATATTTAAGAAAAAATCTATAACTTAAAAGTTAAATGAAATGATTTCTAATTTCATCAAATAGAGAGATTTTATTGAGAGAAAGTAAGAGATAATTCTCTCATTTAGAAATTTATGTGTTTGATTGAATGAGTTCAGCTACTGTTCTAAGAGGTATATATAAGACCTTATTATTACACATCAGCTGGAGAATAACTAACTATTACAACCACCCTGAAATTAAGGAAGGTAGTTAGAAGACAGGTAGGATTAGTTATTACAAGTAGCAACAACTGAATTAGCTTGGTCAGCAGCAGGGCCGGCTTTTAGCATGTTCAACATGTTCCATGGAACAGGGCCCCTTAATTGTGAGGGCCCAAAAATAAAGAAAGTCTAAGTAGTAAAAAGAAAAGGTTTATTTATTTTTTAGTTAACATAATACTCATGCGTATCTTTTAATCTTCTTCAAGGCTTAATTCCCAAAAGCATTCACCTTCTCATTTTTTTTGGGAAACGTATTCACCTTATATTGATTACTCTTAATTCAAGCCTCTAATTATCACTTCAACATAATTTTTCAATCCATATTTTCAATTAATCTCAAATGAAACACCGAAAAATATGGGTTTAAATTGGAAAACTCTTTTATTACCTATTTATTTGCAACTTGTTTCCACTTACATTTATCTTTTAATCATAAAAAATGATACTCAAATACTGTAATTATTTGGGCTATTCTCTTTTCATAATCTGATTATATGTAATGAAGAATCATGAATGGATGAGCTATTACATTATTGAATTCTTCATATATGAAATACTTTTACATTCCTTTTTGCCGTTCTTTTGTGAAAAATCTTTTTTTTTTTGTCATTTGCTAGTGTTTCTGGAATTTCACATTATAATTTGTACTATAATTTGTATTGTGGGTTTGAGGGATTTTATAATGTTGATATTCTCTAGTATAGATAATTTAACTAACTTTTTACTTTGACCGTTTTTTTTACCTATTTATTATTGGTATTATTCCTAAAATTTCTTTAAAAAGTAAGATACTCAATTTGGAGAATTTTAGTAGTTTTACTTTAATTCTTTTACTTTTTAACGCATAAAGTAATGTCAGTTTTTTTAAAATTTAAGACTATACTCTTGAGTGAAATCTTTATAAGCAACTCCAATTAGAGTCTACAAATAAATACATAAAATAACAATTCGCTAATCGCTATTTCTTATTGCGTGATCCACAAGTAAAATAAGTTCACTTTAAATGAAACACTCATCATAATTCGTGAAAATGAAGTTCCCTGATGGTCTGAATGTTTATAAGTTATCTAGAAATTAACGTTGATATTTTTCTATTTTTTTGAACTTTTTCTAAAGGGCCTCATTTTGATAATTCGCACAGGGCCTCTATATAGTTCGAGACGGCACTGGTCAGCAGTAGTGGATACTTCATTAGCCCCCCTCAAGCTAGGGGTGGATTCAGCAGGAGACATCCCTAACTTGGACATGAGTTTAGCTAATTGAGGAGATGGGTGATGGCATCAACACTGGAAAATAGTCCATCAGGTTAGAAGTCTGCACATATCTAATATAGTTATCAACTTATCATTGTTGTTCTTAACTCTTGTTGATTTCCTCTCGATACTTTTTTTTTTGTAAAGACATAGGTATGAAGGCACAACTTATTGCTTCAAAGTCTAAAAAATATTCATTATATGTATCTCTCTGATGGTTGTTGGCCACTAGTATAAGTAGCTGTTAACCCTTTCCCAGTTATGCCATTCTTTTTGTTTTTTCCTTTTAATAGAACCTTATAATAAATAAATTTAGTGAATTGTATGCTAAATTAATATTACTATTCATTTTCTGAGGGAGAAGTTGTAATCCATCACCAATGGATGATAGGAATTCTCAACTTGTTATGTTGCTCTTTAAATTACCTTTTGAACTCTAATATTACAAGACTGCATGTATAATAGACTAATTGTTTGATGTTCAAATGTCAGGCTTCTGCATTTTTGGTAACCTATCAAGTTACTTATATCATTGATGAGTCAAATGATGCTAATGGGAAGGTTATGGAATGGGAAAAGGCTTTCATCAAGTTGGCCAAGGTTTGTAGTTTAGTTCCTTCAAGAGTATTATAATACTCTCCCCAGTCTTTCTTTTAGAGTATTTTAGATCAGATCACCAGCAATACTGTTTTTAAATTACTAGAGTATGAGATTGGTGGATATTGATAGCAGTATGCTTAGATTAGAAGCTCAAACAAAATGTGTCTTTGGAATGATTCTTGATTGTTGTTTTCAGAATGTGTCTGTTGCTTTATGTGCTGCTTCATATGGTTTCATTTTCAGGTATGTAATTTATAGATTTTTTGAAAATTTCAATTTTGTTGAAGTTTGATCATTGTTTAATGTTGTTTTTTAAATATGAATTCCTTGTTGTCTTTTGCACGGTTCAGCTGTCCCATGTTGTTGCCTCTAGTGGTGTTGCCCTCGCTGTGTTGCTTCTTGCCAATGTTGCTTTGTAGTGGCTCTTGGCGCTGCCTTTTGCTTTTGTTCTTTCAAATTCTATCTCTTATTAAAAGAGATGACACAAAATCAAGTTTGATTGTGGAGGTATATCTATTTTTTTTTTTGGAACCCATTTAGATTTGAGTCTGATTTCGTTTGTGATGTCCATTTATAAGAAAATTAATTTGGACAATCATTAAGTTATGGTTTTCAATTCCAAGTTTAATTATCTTGAATTACAAAGTGTTTTAAGAATCTATAAAGGGAATATTAGTTTGTAAGAGTTAGTTTTAGTTTGGATGCGATCATCAGTAAGAGATTATGTTTTTCCGTAGGATTTTGTAAGAGTTAGTTTTAATCTGAGATTGTGTTAAAATGGTTATCAATTATTGTTTCTGTGGGTGAGTTATGGTTTATTACTGTAGTATGGCTGCTGCTAGCACGCATGCTGCAGTAGCTGGATTTTTTTACTATATAAAATACACAAATGCTCCGATTGTTAAGGAAAATCGAAGCACTTGTGAAAGCAAAAATGCTCCGGTTATCCTTAAAAACCGGAGCATTTGTGTTAATTTATCCGTATAAAAAAGCTTAAATGCTCCGATTTTAGGAACAACCGGAACATTTGATAAAGTAAAAGCTACGGTTCTCAACCGGAGCATTTGTAAAATGCTCAAATGCTCGTATGACGTCTGCTACGCGTCAAATACGGAGCACTTGTGGGCTTATTAACCGGAGCATTTGAGCATTTTTGCACTAGTGTTTCTCGGTAGAATTCATGTTCCTTGGATCTTTTTCTCAATAAGGTTTCCTACTTTTCGTGAGATCTAGCTCTGATACCAATTGTTATTTCACTAGGAAAACTACAAGAGGGGGGGTGAATTGGATGTGTAGAAATAAACATACTTTTTTTTGCGGAATTATAAACTTAAACAAAGAAACAAGTTAAAGGAACACACGAGATTTTTTTTACTGCTATTTGCTAGGGCTGATTCAAGCTCAGTTGGTTTAATTGTTGGAGTCTTTCATATATGGGAGAGTCTTAGTATGAAGATCTGCCAATTGATCACCTGTTGGAACATAAGTGAGCTCTAGGAGGCCTTCTAGGATATTGTCTCGAGTAAAATGAATGTCAAGCTCAATGTGCTTGGTTCTTTCATGTTGCACTGGATTTTTGCCTAAGTGTATGGCTGATTGATTATCACAAGATAGCTTCACAGGAGTTAAGTCATTCACACCAAGCTCATGTAGCAGCCTGACCACCCAAGTGATTTCAGAGGCTGCAGCAGCCATAGCCCTGTATTCTGCCTCAGAAGAGGACTTAGATACAGTTGATTGCTTCTTGGACTTCCATGATATTGGACTATTTCCCAAGAGTATAAGGTATCCAGTTACAGATCTTCTAGAATTGGGACAAGCAGCCCAATCTGAATCAGAATAACCTTGAAGAGTTAACTGAGGTGAAGCATGTAAAAGTATGCCTTGTCCAACAGTTCCAGCAACATACTTTAACAAGTGATGCAAGGCATGTAAGTGATGTAACCTGGGAGCTTGAAGACATTGGCTAAGTGTCTGAACAACAAAGGAAATGTCAAGTCTAGTGTGTGTCAAGAAATTGAGTTTACCAACCAAGCATCTATAAAGCAAGCTTTAATAATAGAACCTTGAAACTTTCTCTCCAAGTTTCTCTCGGTGCATGTTAGCTTAACGTGCACCGTCGCCATGGCAAGGAAGGCGGCTGAGAAACCTCAAGGTAAATCCGGTAAGCAGAAGGTGAAAGCAACAGGACCTACGTCTGATTCTCAGGCGTTACGTACTCGATCAATGGATGAAATTCTAGGTGTGGAAGCATTAGATTTTGGACTAGGAATAGGTGAAGTTCTTACACCAACTTCATCTATTCAGGTTTTGAAGCAGCAATCTGAGGTGCGACACACATTTAATGAATGGTTGCAATCCATTTCAAGGAGCGGAGATTCAAATTCTCATAAATCAGCGAAATCAATGGAGCAAAATGTCGAACATGTAGCGGATGTAGAAGTTGAGCAGGAGATTAATGATGATTTGAATGAAATCGTGAAAATAGAACTGGAGGATATAGAAGATGAGATTCAATTTTGGAATTCTTCTGTTGTTTGTTATGTATTAGGAGCTAATCCTCCAATACAAGTGATGGAAGGATATTTTAGGAGAATTTGGAGAAATTATAAGGTTGATAAAGTTGCATTGATTAAGAAAGGTGTTTATCTGGTTAGATTTCCAGCTATGGATTCAAGAGACAAGGTGATCAATGGACATTACTTCTTTGATAAGAAACCATTGATTGTTAAACCTTTGTCTCATGAGACTGATTTCCAAAAAGACGAACTCAAAACCATTCCAGTTTGGGTTCCTCTTAAGATAGCATTGAAGTATTGGGGGGAAAATCTTTGCATAAGATTTCTGCACAATTAGGGGATCCTATCAAGAGAGATGAAGCCACAAGGAATTGTGATAAGTTGCAATTTACTCGTATTTTGATTGAGATGAATGTGGAAGGAAAATTTCCTACACAAATTCATTTTCTGGATGAACATGAACAAAGAGTAGCAGTACCAGTGGAATATGAGTGGACTCATATGAAGTGTAATGTTTGTAATAAGTATGGGCATGAATCAAAGGAATGCAGAACGCATCAAGTGAAGCAGGTGTGGATGCCTAAGAAAGTTCAACATCATGTTACACCTCTAGTAACCGATGTGAACACTACAGCGCCTGAGTTAGCTAATGTAGTTAATGTGAATACTGTAGCTGAAATACAATCATCACAGAAGCAGAAGGAGGTGGTGCAGGGGAATAAATCACAAGAGATGGATCCTGATGGATTCCAGAAGAATCTGAGGCCTATCAAAGTTAGAGTTACTAATACTAAACCTATTAGTATTGGTAATTCATTTCAGACATTAGAGCAAGCTGGAGCAGCAGATGGTGATGGAAGGGATCAAAGGATTGCAAATGAGGACACATGAGGTAATGAAGCTATAGGAGAGGGAACTTTCCCAATCTAAAATGGATAGATTGATTTGTTGGAATGTAAGAGGGATAAATAATGCTAAGAAACAGAGAGATGTGAAAGACTATATTCACAGACTCTCTATTGGCATTGTTTGTCTCTTGGAAACAAAGGTGAAGATTTCTAATCTTGGGAATCTTTATCAAAAACTTTTTACAGGATGGTGTTTTACTTCAAATGCATGTTACAATAATAGTGGAAGAATTATATTAGCATGGAAGCCTAGTAGCTTTAATGTTAATATAATTAGAGGTAGTAGTCAATTTTTACTTTGCTACATTCAGCCTACAAGTGGTGTACAGGGCTTTTTTTGTTCATTTGTATATGCTATGAATGAAAGAGCTGGCAGAGAGGCATTATGGGAAGATTTGAAGCAAGAAAAAACAGATGAACCATGGTTACTCTGTGGGGATTTTAATTGTGTGATGAATGTGGATGAAAGGCTAGGATCATTAGTAAGGGAAGCTGAAACTAGAGTTATCAGGGAGTGTATGGAGTATTGTGATGTTCTGGATATAAAATGTTCAGGTAATTTCTTAACCTGGAATAATAAGCAACTTGGAGCAGATAGAGTGTTCTCCAAATTAGACAGGATGCTGGCAAATCAGGCATGGCAAGATGCTTTCACTTCAGTTGATGTTAATTTTCAAGCTGAAGGGGAGTTTGATCACTCTCCAGCCTTACTCATTGTATTTCCTATAGATACATGTGGTAAGAGACCATTTAGATACTTTACCATGTGGAGAGGAGCCCCACAATTTGAAGATATTGTGAGACAAGCTTGGAACACCCCTATTCAAGGTTCCAAGATGTTTGTAGTTTTGCAGAAGTTGAAGAAAGTGAAGGTTGGGTTAAAAGAGTTAAATAAGTCTGGGTTTAACAATTTGCAAGCTGATGATACACATACTTATCAAGCCATGATTGAAGCTCAGAAGAAAATGCGCATTCATGCCCGAGCAATACTGAATTTGCAGAAGCTGAGTTGGAAGCTGTTAAAAATTATAAACTGAAGCATGCTGCATATGTTTCTTTTTTGAGACAGAAAGTTAAGCTTGACTGGATTAGAGATGGTGATGACAACACCAGATTATTCCATCAGAGTATTAAAGAAAGGAGGGTGAAGAATCAAGTCTACAATATTAATGATGAAAATGGTGTATGGCATGATACACCAGAAGCTGTTTCAGAAGCCTTTTTAGCATACTGTAAAATGTTATTAGGGACTAATGTCACACAAAGACTTGAAGTTATTCAACAGATCATTCATACTGGACCTGTTGTTACAGAAGAACACAGAAGCATTCTGAATGCTCCTTATACAAGTGAAGAAGTAAAAGCTGCATTATTTTCTATTCCAGGGGTCAAAGCCCCTGGACCTGATGGATTTGGGTCTTTCTTTTATAAAGATGCCTGGAACATTATTGGAGAGGACATTGTTGCTGCAGTCTTGGACTCTTTACTGAATGGTGTGATTCTGAAAGAGCTTAACAACACATCTATTACTCTGATACCTAAGACTAGGTGTCCTAGTAATGTTACAGAATACAGGCCTATAGCTTGCTGTAATACACTATGCAAGTGTATAACTAAGGTGATATGTGGTAGGCTAAGGAAAGTGTTGCCTGATTTAATTGTAGAAAATCAAGGGGGCTTTGTGCATGGGAGATACATTGCACACAATATCATGATTATTCAAGACATGGTAAGGCATTATGGCAGAAAGCAAGTGACTCCTAGCTGCTTACTCAAGATAGATCTGCAAAAGGCCTATGATACAGTTAATTGGGCCTTTCTACAAGAAATGCTCACTCATCTTGGATTCCCTGCACATTTTATCACATTGGTTATGACTTGTGTAACTAGTCCTATGTTCTCATTATTGTTGAATGGGAAAATGGAAGGCTATTTCAAGTCATCTAGGGGATTGAGACAAGGAGACCCCATGTCTCCATTACTCTTTGTGGTGTGTATGAAATATCTCTCCAGAATACTGCACAATATGAGTGCTTTGCCTCAATTTCACTTTCATTCTAGATGCAGAGAAGTAAAATTGACACATATGTGCTTTGCAGATGATCTCATATTATGCTGCAAAGGTGAGTTTGCATAAACTTACCTCTTATTAAAAGCTTTTAAGCTGTTTTCAGACTCATCAGGCTTGAAGGCAAATGTTAGCAAGTCAGCAATTTATACTTGTGGAGTACAAGAAACAGAAGCTCAGAGGATAGTTGATGTATCTGGATTCATGAGAAGCAGGTTACCATTCAGGTACTTAGGTGTTCCCATCTGCTCTAAGAAAATCACAAAAGCACAGTGTGATGTCATTGTAGAAAAGATGGTAGCAAGAATAAGGATATGGAGTATAAGAAATTTATCCTATGAGGCTAGATCACAACTGATTAATTCAGTATTGTTAAGTCTTCATAGGTATTGGGCTCAGGTATTTATTATACCTAAATCTGTTCTGAATGAAGTGGTGAAAATATGTAGAGCATTTTTATGGAGTAGTAATGCTTATACTCAGAAAGCTGGTGCTGTTGCCTGGGATTCATTGTGCTGGAGCAAGGCATGTGGTGGACTAGGTTTTTGAAAAGTGATTGCTTGGAATAAAGCTTGTCTTGGAAAGTATGTTTGGGCAATTGCTTCCAAGCAGGATAACATCAAGTCTGGAGATAGTTGGTACTGGAAAAGCATCTGCAGAGTTAAAGAGCAAATTAAAGAGCATTTTTCTGAAGCATAATTTAGTTCTATGCCAACTTATTCTATACAAGCAATATATGAAAAGTTGAGAGGACAAAAGCCAGCTGTTAATTGGGATAAAACTGTTTGGAATAGATTATCTATTCCAAAGCATAGATTTATACTTTGGTTAGCTGTACAAGAGAGACTGCAAACTACAGCAAGGCTTGCTAGATTGGGTATTGCTAACACAGATAAATGTTTGATTTGTGATGACAGAGAAAAATCTCACTCTCATCTCTTCTTTCAATGTCACTTTAGTTCTGCTGTACTTGCAGAGATAAAGAGTTGGCTGGGAATTTTAGCAGCAGGTACTTCACTACCTGGGATTATCAGATGGATAAAGAATTATCATCAAACGAAATTTAGAAAGCAAGTTATGTCAGCTGGTATTGCTGCAGTGGTATATCAGGTCTGGCAAGGGAGGAATTAGTGTTACTGGCAACAATGCAGTCCTAGTATTCAGCTGAGTGTGAAACAAACTAGAGCTCAAATTAGAATGAGAATTGGAACTGTTCTTCCAAAGAAAATCAGTAGGAAAGACTATGCTTGGTTTATAACTCTGTAATGGCTTAGTTGCAAATGTATGATGGATAGATGTTGTTAGCTCTGAAGTTGTTTGAAGGATGTAATTAATTGTGTCCTGCCTTATTTCAAGGGTCCAACCTAGTTGGTTTGTTGAATTTGGCTTGGACTTAGGTGTAATTTTGATGATGATGCAATGAAATTTACTTACTTAGAAAAAAAAAAAACCAAGCATCTATAATGACTAGGATCTGTGCAGAATTACCATCATCTGCTAACAGCTTCAGGTTAAGTGGCAGTGGTGTTTTAGTGTGCTTGGAGATGTCAAGTTCACACTCTGCTAACAGCTCCTTGGTGAACTTTCTCTAACTCAAAACAATCCCAGTAGGTAGCCTGTGAGGATGATGTCATCCACATAGACAGCTGCAATACAAATATCTGAACTATTCTTGTTGATAAACAAGGAATAGTCATTTTTGCTTTGAATGAACCCGTGATGTTCAAGCTCTATATTGAGCCTAGCAAACCACTGCCTGCTTGCTTGTTTAAGTCCATATAGGGACTTAACAAGCTTGCATACTTTCTTCTCTGGATTAGGAACTCCTTCAGGCATAGTCATGTAGACTTCTTCATCAAAAGTGCCATGGAGGAAGGCATTATTGATGTCAAGTTGATGGAGAGGTCAGTCGAAGCTTGCTGCAAGGGCTAGGAGGCACCTGATTATAGCCATCTTCACTACAGGGGAGAAAGTTTCAGCATAGTCAAGCCCAAATTTGAGTGAATCCCTTGGCAACTAGTCTTGCCTTATACCTCTCAAGAGTACCATCCTTCTTGAGTTTCACTTTGAAAACCCACTTACAGCCTATTGCCTTCTTCCCTTTTGGAAGATGTGTGACCACCCAAGTTTGATTAGAAGCTAAAGCTTCTAATTCCTTATGCATAGCATCAATCCATTCCTGATGTTGGGATGCTTCAAAGTAGCTAGAGGGTTCAGTAAGCTTAGATAACTCAGATATAAAAGCCTTAGAACAAGCTGGCATAGCATCATAGCTTATCAAATTGCACCAGTGTGTAGGAGTGGTGCATACTGTGCACACAAAGTCCTGCATCCATGCTAGTAGGATGTGAGTTCTTGTAGATTGTCTTGTAGGCAGAGGTGGAGATGGTATGTGTTCAGGAGAGGATTGAAGAGAAATATATGGATTGTTATTTGAAGATTGTGGAGAGATATTTTGAGGAGTTAAGGTTTATGAAGGTGAGTTTTGTGGAGTGACATTTTGTGAGGATAAAGTGGAGTGTGTAGGTGAAGCTGCAGGTGAATCATTAGGTAGAACAAAAACATCAGGCACATCTTTAAAAGTGTGATTATGACTTGTATTCAAAGTTATTAAAATCGCGATTCAAATCTTAAAATCTTACGATTTTACGATTCAAAATATGGTAGACGATTCGATTCACGATTCTACACGATTCAATACATTTCTATTGATTAGCGAAAACCTCGTAAATTTAAATCATGCTAACAAAGAAAATAATAGATATATATTGTTAGTTATTGCTAATATAGTGTGTAAACAACTATTTTTTCCAATTTTTAGGGTTTTTAACTTATTATGCTGGTATTGTTCCTTGGTAAGGTGAGCAGCTTCATTATCATGATCATCATCAGAACCATCATCATATACAACTGCTGCAACTTTCTTTCCCTTATTGTTTCTAGTATTTGCAAAACGAGCTGGATAACCATGGATTTTCCAACACATGTCTATAATGTGTCCTGGTATCTTGCAATGATCACAATAAAGTGATGTACCAGAAGCTCTTCTGTTAGCATTAGAGTTGTAGGGAATAACTTTGCCCCTGTATACAGAATGATCTGCATTATTACTGTCATCAGCAGCTGCAAAAGCCATATTGGAAGTATGATTGTTGATTGAAGTGATTTCTCTTTGTTTTTCATCTTGTATTAGAAGATTATATCCAACAGAAATAGATGGCAAAGGCGTCATCATCAGGATATTTGTTCTTACAGCTGAATACTTGCCATCTAGTTTCATCAGAAATTGGATCAGCCTTTCTTCTTATTGTGCCTTCAGAAACTTCTTAGAAAGATCACATGAACATCCATTACATGTGCAGTATGGAATAGAACTTGTTGTGCTAATTTGATCCCAAATCACCTTGATCTTGGTGAAAAATTCAGCTATTGTACAAGAACCTTGTTCAATTTGTTTTAAAGATTGCTGAATTGGGTTCAATTGAGGTCCTGATATCACAGAATATCTATCCTCAAGATCCTGCCATATCTCACTTGCTGTTGAGAAATACAGCACACTCTTGACTAGAGTGTTGTCCAAAGCCCTCAGGATGTATGAAATTATCATGTTATTACATCTCTCCCAAGCACTAAACAATGGATCTGTAATTGTTGGTTTCCTTAAGCTTTCATCAACAAAAACAAGTTTGTTTTTCATAGTCAATGCTAAAACCATTCCTCTCTTCCAATCAACAAAATTCTCTCCATCAAATTTCTCAGAAACAAATAGTAATGTAGGATTTTCAGAAGGATGTATGTAATAAACTGATGTAGGATCCTGAATAGGATTTAGTCTAGGTTGAGTTTCAGAATTCTCATAATTTTCTGGCATTTTGAAAGAAGAATAGAATGATATCTTCGATTTTGAAGAGAAGAAATCAAGAATTTGATCACAATTTAATCTCAAAGATTGATCAACATAATTTGATTACTGAATTGATCAATAAAAATTAACGAACTAAATTTCAATTAACTAATAAACTGATCATGAAATTTGCAAAGAATTGATCACTTGTTTGACAGTGAATTAGAAATTCAGAAGAATTTTGAAGGAACTTACTGAAGAATCTTCACGAATTTTGAAGAAGAAATCTATAGAATAAAGAAACTGATCAAATTTTTTGTAGAATTTTCAACATTTTGGCAGGAAATTCCTGCTCTGATACCATGAAATGATTTCCAGTTTCATCAAATAGAGAGATTTTATTGAGAGAAAGTAAGAGATAGTTCTCTCATTCAGAAATTTATGTGTTTGATTGAATGAGTTCAGCTACTGTTCTAAGAGGTATATATAAGACCTCATTATTACACATCAGCAGGAGAATAACTAACTATTACAACCACCCTGAAATTAAGGAAGGTAGTTAGAAGACAGGTAGGATTAGTTATTACAAGTAGCAGCAGCTGAATTAGCTTGGTCAGCAATAGTGGATACTTCATTATTAAATGTTAAACATTTGTTCAAATCGTCTAATACAAGACCAAATAACTGTATTTTATTTTTCTTTAATACATGTTGTAGATGTCGTTTAACCTTCAATTAATGGAAGTTCTCTTTACAAAAACTAAAGGTTAATTATTATTTTTTACACATAAGTGACTTATTTTTAATATGAAAATTAGTTATTAGGCCCGGGCTACGCCCCGGGTAAGGAAAATTTTCATTTATTAATATTATACTTTAAAATGATAACACTAAATGTTATTTGGTCTAGTGGTTAAGACTTTAGTATATGTTCTTGAGGTCCCGGGATCAAATCCTATACTACGCAATTTCTAATTTTTTTTATTGTTGTGGATTGCATGGAGTAAAACTCCCTTAGGGAGAGCGCCACGTGGCACCGTTTCTTGTTTAGGCACGTCTTTTAATATATTTGTATAGATTTAAAATGTATTGTACAAGATGATAGATATTGTAAGGAGGGTGTGGATAGTAAATTAGGAATTAGGAGTGTATGAATATATATATCAGAAAATGAAAAAGAACATACAGGAAAGATAAACTCTGGAGGGAAGACCAATAATCATTATTAATGGACCATATATTAAAATTATTCACATGTCAATCTGTGGCTAATTGAAGATTTCAAAGGACAAGACTCAATTAACGTTCCACGCGTGATCATCTTATCTTTCTTTGGTTGTGGCCATTGCGCAAAACATGGATTAGTGCCCCAATTTTGTCCATCTTGAGGTGGACTGGACGTCAAAGCAAAACATGTAATTGAAGTATAGTCCTTATCTTTTCTTTTGTATTTCATACAATAATCTCTTATCTTTTCACTAAATAGTACCTAAGTGCCAATTGCCATGATGAGAAATTAAAAGCCTTGGATTCCTATCTTTTCATTCATTGGTTAATAAACTCTTTTTTGATCTTTTTGGTTGGTAACTTTGAAAATATAATGCTGCAATTATACTTTGGTGAGGTACTTACCATTTAGTACATCAGACTAAAGCTAGTTCGGAAATACATTTGTCTATTTCCTCTATAAATTATAACTATGTAAGCAAAAAAGTAAAATAAATAGTAGCGTATAAAACATGGGAATATTTGTACTAAACTAGCTAAACCGTTTGAGTTAGTAATTGATTATTGATGAGGATTGAACCAAACGATAATAAAGGGAATCGACAATTGATTATGTTTCTTGAAGATCAAAAATAATGAAATAAACGTGCTCTCAAATTCACATAAAACCCTCCTTCCTAGGGTTACTTTTACCTCTAGATAATAATAGGTCAAATTTAGTGGTCAAAATTTTATAATTTCTGCTTTTCAGTAAGTTCTATTCATTTAATTGCAATGTGATCATAACAATCTCAATTTTATTAATCATAACCAAATAAATTTTGTAAGATAACAACTTTATAATTTTGTCAATGACATAATAATTTATATTAATGATTAAAGTGGACAATACTTGACTTCCAAAATAAAATAAAGCTTTACTGTTCTTTTTGGAGGGAAAGGTAGGCATAACTAAGGAGCTTGATTTGTGGACTATGATGCAAAATTCAAACAAGTCATCCGAGATTGGTTGCAGACTTCTTTGGAATTTAGACCAAAATCAGATGTGTTATTCGTTTGTAATGAAGAAGAGTATTTTCATAAGAATTATAATCATAATTATTCTTATTCCCTTTTCTCTCTCTATCTCTATATATATTTTCCAACAAAATATTTTAAGAATATTTTGCCTAGGGAGATCCCAATATGTTTCACACCTCTTATATGCATGTTGAAAACTGCCAGATAGGGTATTCTATTCAAATAAGCAGAATTAAGCAAAAATTAGATTTAATACACTCACAAATACTAAAATTTAATAAGCTTAGATAAGTCCAGATAAATTGAAAAGAATTGACCCATTATTTTTCTCATATATTGATCTAAATTAAACCTTTGGCATTGCCAATGAAGAAAGCACCAAGGCTTTAATACAGTAAAAGAGGATCCAGGAATCTGGATCAGAGAGATCAAATGTATTCTAATGAAGCTTTTAGCATAATAAAAAGCATTAAAGTTAAGAATAATCCCGATAAAGATTATGTTTCAATTTTCATCCATAAAGCAACTTTAGCTCATTTTAAAAAATTCTAGATATAAAAAAGAAAGGCAAAGACAAAATGTTTTAAGAAAAAGGCACCAAAGCAGACAAACATACTTAGCCTTTTTGACAAGAGTTGCTCACAAGTTGGTCACAAAAAATTTCTTTAAAAAATTATTGAATAATCTAAGAGGAAGTTTTCTTTTCTTAATCACATAGATTAACCCACCTGCTTCTCTTTTTCTCAACAGCATTGACAAAACTTATGGGTTGACCATCAGAAAGTGAAACAGCATTATGTACATATTAACTGATCCCAATGCCAATATATTTTACTAAAACATAATTAATTAAAATATTAATTAAACAATACCTAAGCATCTTCCTATGCAGCAGACAAAGATCAGTGTTTCTGGTGATGGGTTTTTTTTATCCTTTTACCTTTAAAATTCTTCCTAAATAAACTTTAAAGTAAATGAACACAAATCAAGCAAGTTTCAGCAACATGCATGTTTGTACTTTGTACTTGAATTATTATATGAATGAACATATAAATATACACATTATCAGAATTTAATGTCTGAAAGTAGAGATGTGGCTGCTGGATCCAGCTAACTTAGCTAAATCATATGCTTTGACAGATCAGTAAAGATATGTAAAAGAAAGGGGGTGAAATTAATTTGATAGGTCCATATATGGTGAAACAAAATCAACCCTCATATATTATTGACCACTTATGAGGTAAAGAATAAATGCCTACTTATAAAGGCATGGAATCTAAATATACTTATAAACACCACAAGAGGAACTCACTTTTTTCTTTTCATTTTCATATAAGTTTGAGTTCAAGGAAATGAGAAAAAGAGATATTGGATTAATAATGTTGTTGCCTAAGTAGTAATGAAAACAATCACAAAAAATGGAAATGAATTTGAAAATAATAATTCAAGCAAGTAATAAAGAGACAACATAGAAATACATATGATGTAGTTTTCCTTTCTTCTTATAGGAAAACTTCAATGGTTGAATGAAAAAATAGGTAAGGTGACAAAGGGAGAAGCTTGGACCATTACTTGTGTTGTCTATTCTAAATAGTAGTGAGAGGAGCCTACACCACATGATGAGTTTTTTTGCAAAAGAAGTATGCAAAATTTTCCCTTTAGTTCAAGCAAGTTCATCAACAACTTGATAGTTTTGTGCAAATTATGCTCTAACTATGCTTCCAGTTACAAGAAAACGAGGTGTGTTTAATTGTTGATCTTGAGAGCTCTATCTCATGGAGTAGCTCACATCTACGCATGAATGTATACCATCTGCCCGCAACTAATTGTGTACATAAGGTCCGTGAATACTGAATTTAAATGTATTAGTTATTTATTTTTAGCTAGGTAGGAAGAAACAACTTGGAGAAAACTCAATTTTTCTTACGTTCACCATTTGTCCATCTTCAAATTTGTAATGTTGGCTTTTACAACAAACTTGGCCAATGTCATATGACTAGACATGAGTCATAGTAAAACAATATTCAATGTCAATTAACAAGAAATAATGTGAAAGTGCTTAGATATGTGGCTTTTTCTCTTAAATTTAATATGTATCGAGAAAAGCATAGTTTCAACTTTCAAGTAAAAATTATGTCATTCGCCGTTAAACTACCTATCTCTCGTAATATTAATCAAGACCTTGCAATTCACACAGCTTATTCACAAGAATACACTGATGTTGGGATCTAAGGTCATCAAGAACACACTAAAAGAAAAGGAAAAAACTAAAATTCCAACAAAAGGAGGACTAATGTAAACTTTTCCTTCCAAATGATTTTCAGATAACAAGATATAAGCTCCTAAAAATCATGCAAAGTGCTGGTTATTTTTGTTTTTGTCTTTAATAATCACAAGTACCTTTCTCATCATAAAAGCCTCACCTAACCCATAGTTTCCATGTGAATGGTTTAAAAGCCTCCCACAAAAAAATTTGCACTTTGTTGTGGGGTTTCAACTTCCAACATGGGATTAAATCATCAAAGTCAGCTAGCAAAACCTATTAATCTCGCGGCCCGTTCTTCATTCAATAAGTATCAAGAAAATCTCTACTTCTATAACTCCTTTTACAACTACACTACATAGCACAAGCACATTATAGTTGTAAAGTAACTATATATAGTCTCTTTCATTGATAAATTCATGTCATGTCCTATGATTGAATTCACTCCCTCCTTCCAAAGCAATAATCAACTACACTACTTTAATATATTTAGTAAAAGAAAAAATTGTTATACATCTTAGACTATTGTAAGGGTAAAGTCTCGTGATACATTCGTACTACATATATCCTCAAATTTCTAGTATTAAGGTAGCAAATTTGACAATTATTTCGAGACAGAGAGAGCATAATTTAAATTACACATGATTAAACGTTAAAAGAAGTACCAATTATGCAATACCTATTCCTTTGTACTTTAAGGTAACCTAAGATACTTAAAGAAGCCTACATATATTTTTAATAAGCCAAGTCTCATTCCGGAAATTCAGAGGCGGCACAAAATATGCTGGCCTCACTACCTTAAATAAAAGTTTCTTACATGAATGTAACATTCTTATTCGGTCAATGTAAAGGTTTATTATATGTATAAACAATGAAAAAATAAATCAAACTCTACAGAATGCAAGGAAAAAGATCCATGAGTCAATGTGTAAACTGATCCAGCATTTTGTGCCAGTATTTATTTAATATGGAGCACGAACTGACTTCATCTCTATGTTGCATGATTTAGTTTATATAATTATATTATATATATATATATATGTGTGAGTGTGAAGATAAGGGAAAAATACAAACAAAAACAAAGAGACAAAGGAAAAAACAAGAAAAACAGCACAAAAAGAAGGGACCATGAGAGAGAGGCCACCAATCAGTTACATAAAATAGAGAAAGAAAGAGAAAGAGAGAGAAATCATACAGAAAAAACCTCCAATTGTAAATCATATCACTTCAACTTCCATCATCCGATCCAAATAAAATGCTACCAAATATTACTGCATGGCTTTATCTGTAAAGAGAAAAGAAAAAAACAAAACAACTAATAGAGAAAAAAACAGAAAAAAAGTTATATAATTTTTCAAATTCTCTAAAACAACAAAAGAGTAATTTTTTTTATAGATCAGAAATATTCTAATAAAAAAATAAATCATTTATACATTATATAAAAAAAAATCCACAAAAATAAATCAGATCCATCCAAACAAAATGAATCTATGACAAAGAATATATTTTTACTTTCTTTTAACATTAAATACCTTGTATTTAGTTTACCCATTATAAAGAATTAAAGATACATTATTTTCCTCTTTCTGGTGACTAGGGTTAGACCAACATGTAGAAATTGCTCTCTTTCTTCCAAATTCAATGGAAAAAAAGAAATTTTATTATGAAAATAAATGACAGACCCATCAAAATTTACAAGAAATAAACACAACCCTGAAAATAAAAATTGAAAAAAACTAGATAAACTTATTTAAGGGGGGAAAAAGATCTTTAAAAAAGAAAAAAAAATGGAAAAAATGAAAATACCCATTATCATCAGCAAAAATGGATGGATCTTGAATAATAAATATGTTGCTTTTGTTGATCCTATCTGTATCTTCCCACAGCTTTATTGAACCGCAAGCCCAGAATTTTCTCCTTTCTTTTAATAATAATAAAATAAATAAGTAATTTATTTATCAAGAAAAGAAGGATCTTGTTGATGAAAAATTGAGATGCAGTTCAAGAAAGCTGTGGAAAAATAAAGAAAGGAGCATAAATAAAAAAATAATAATCATGGTGATATAATGGTTTTATCTATTCATAAGATAAAAACCCTAGATATGGCATGAAAGAGAGGAGAGAGAAAGAGAAAGTGAGTAGGAAGAGAAGAGAATTGAGAGGCGTAGGTTTAGGGGGAGAGGAAGAGGGGGTATAAATAGCAGAAATAAAGTCCTTTTACCACCAATCCCGAGAAGAATAATTGGTATAGGGTCCTCTTTTTAAACTGAAAACTCCATTTTCCTCTTATTTATTATTGTTTATTCTTCTCTTTTAAAATATATTTAAAAAAATTAACTTTTTTTTTCTTCTTACTAAATTTTATGGATTCATTCCTTACCCTTAACAAAACTAAAAAATAAATTATTGAGCAAGTTATGATGTTTGGATTTATATACATAGAGAGATGTGGAAGTATCTATGATGGTTACCAATAAATTGTAGCTACTATAATTATATTGCTGTAATCTGATCAGTTAATTACGAGTAATTAGGGTCTGTTCTCTTCGGCATAAAACAATTGAATTGAACTGAACTGAACTGAACTGAACTGAACTGAATTAAATTATAATTAATTAAAAGTAATGATAATAATTTAGGAACTGAACTGAACTGAACTGAACTAAAATGAACTGAACTGAAAATAAGTTGGGGAGAACAGGCCCTAAGAGGCTTATCCATTGATTTAGTTGACGATAGAATTGGAAGTATAATAATTAATGTCATTTTCGAATCTAAAGCGAATGTTGAGTTAATCATTTTGAGAATCATCTTTTGATAATCCGTATAATCCGTATTAGGACCATCAATGATCAAATTGCAACTAGCTAGATTAGTTGGTTAACGTTTCGGGAGGTGGTATCCAAGACATGGGATCAAATCCAGTCTACATCCTTTAAAAAAAATGATCAACTACATATAGGTAAGATCTGTTAACATTGTTAATTACTTCCTCCTTTTTTTACGACTTATTTTGACTTTGACACTATTCACATATATAATCATGTGAGATCTTGTTAGATTCGTCGCAATGTATATTTTCAAAATATCAACTTTTGTAATTTTTGCTTATCGATAATTAGCAATATTAAGTTCAAATTACTGTCTTGCCAAGTGTGCCTAAAGAAATGGGTCAACTTAAAAAACATAGGAAGTATATGCTTATGACTCCATATATTAAAATTCCAATGATTGAAACTTATATTAATGGTGCGTATTTAATATCAAAAAGCAGCATTCTGATTAAAATAACACAATGGCTACAAAATTATTGTATAGCCATTGCAAATCTAACCTTATTACATAACTTTCAGTAAGTTTATATAAGGGATTAAAATACAAAGAAGAACTAATAAGTTTAAACAAATTAATTAAAGGACTGATAAATATAAATATGGTCTAAATTAAGGTCCTGTGTATGTTCAAATAAGGTTCAATAAATTCTTTTTTTGTTGTTAGTCAGGGAGTATCCTCCACCGAAAGTAGGGGCAATCTCCCTCGGGGTACTGAAGTCAACTTAATGGGTAGACCCCTCCCAACTTTGGTTGCTCTATTCGCAAGAATCAGGAATCGAACCCCTGACCACTTGTTTAAAGGATGAGAGCACTTACCACTCACACCAACCAACTTTGGTAGGCTCAATAAATTCTAATGAGTTTTGATAAATTAATATTAATATAATTTGATCATGTGAATAAAAAACCCTCATATTATTAACTTATTAGTGGACCTTTATATATTAACTTAAATATATGAACTTATATGAAGCAATTAGAGCTCATTGTATTTAACGTAAAGAACTTGAATAGCCTTTATTTACTCCAAACGTAATTTACTGAAACTTGTTGACTATGAATTGAGCTTATCTCCTCTAAAAAAAAAATTGAACTTATCAAAAGTTATTAATTAATTTCGTACTTAACTTATCTCAACTTAATTTTTTTTTCCTAAGATAAGGAAAAATAAGGCGATGAATAAAGTGTACTTCCAATTAGTAAATTCATGTGGAGAAAGACACACCCTATAAACAAATTTTAGGGCGTGACGTATGATCAATAAGACACCTAAAGGACTTGTGTACCCAAATTAAAGTGGATTATGTGCATGATGTTCAAGCTACTAGTGATATATGGTTAATAGAGAGGCCTTGATGGAATTGCGTGTGTGCTTTAGTTTCTTAAATAACTGTTCTTGTGGACATATATACTATCAAGTGAAGTGAGATAAAAAGTAATAACCTCAAGACTAATAAAACAACGTGAAGTGAGATAATTTTTTCCGAAAATATTTGCAACAAAGTTTAATTGACGTTGGCGGACTCTAAAAATAAAGTGTAGTTGATGTTGGTTGGTCTCCTTTTGATGGTGAGTTGTGACTTAGGTATTGACTTTGAAGAGAACTACGTCTTCTGGGACTAATTGTTTGCTCCGTTTAATTTGCTAATATTTGATGGATTCCCAAATACATATTGACCATTGATATTTTTAACTACTTTAAAGTATAGTTATTAAGAATTTTGGTAATTTGAAAGATAATACTTTTTCTCAGGGAAAAAGGGAAAAAAAAGGAAGAGGCTGCTTATTTGGAAGTGTCATGAAGGGCTTTGCGGTTTTAAATGAAGCTACGGCCCTTTTAGTGAAGGCTGCGGTTAACAAGAAAACGCAGCCTCTTCGTAATCTGTATGAAGTTTGCGGTTTTTTAGGCTAACCACGCCCTATTAGTGAAGGGCTGCGATTAGCCCAAAACCGCGCCCTTCATACGCGAAGGGCTGCGGTTTTTGGGCTAATCGCAGCCCTTCACTTTCATTTTTTTTTTATTCAAATTGCGTGCATACATACAGTTTCCCCATTTCAATTTCCCTCCCTTAGACAAAATTCACGAGCGAACTTCTCCTTGCGCGAAACCCTACCTCCGCCACCACATTGACCCACCACCAGTGCGCCACCACCACGCATTTCACGCACCACTAGCGCGCACCGCCACGACGACGCACCAACTGCATTGACGCCACCACCAGTGCTCCACCACCACGCATTGGTTCTTTCTCTCCTCCACTGCATTGACGCCACCACCAGTGCTCCACCACCACGCAGCTGCACCACCTTGCACTCCTTCTTCTCTTCTCTCCTCCACTACTGCATTGTTTGTGGAGCATCCCTTCTCTCACTCTCTTTCGGTAAATCTCCTCTCACTCTCTCTCCTCTTTTACATTTCTCTAATCTTTGTTTAATTTCATTGGATTTTGAAATCAACTTCTATTTTTTGTTGTAAAATGTGCTTGTATTAGGGGTGTTGGGGTCTGGGGAGGCGGGGAAGGTGGTGGGGAGGGGGAGTGGTGGGGAGGGGTGGGGAGGGGGGGAGGGTTGTGGATCTTTGGGCGGGGGGGGGGGGAGGGCGGCGAGGGCTTGGGGGAGGGTTGGGGAGGCTGGACGGGGTGTGGGGATGGCGGGCAATGGGTGGGGAGGGTTGTGGATCTTTGGGCGGGGGTGGAGGAGGGGCGGCAGGGGGTGGGGGAGGGTTGGGGAGGCTGGACAAGGGGTGGGGGAGGGTTGGGGAGGCCGGACATGGGGTGGGGGAGGGCGGCAATGGGTGGGGGAGGGCTGGCGGGGGGTGGGGGAGGGCGGGGATCTTTGGGCGGGGGGTGGGGGGGAGGGCTTAGGTATAATATAACTATTGTGTAGATTTTTAGGCTTCCATCTGTTGTTGGTTGAATTTCGGAAACGAAAAGGTCATTTTACGCCTACATGGCAATGAGGGAGTGCAGTGAGGGGCAGTAGTGGCGGTGGTGGTGGGGCTGTTGCAAATGTGGAGAGTCAGGTCACATGGCAATCGAAAGCCCATCTGGTGCTCTCCACATTTATAACAGTTCCAACTCCGCCGCTACCAGCTGATGGACATTCCATTGCCATGTGACCTGATTCTCGGGTCATTTTAGGCCTATTTTCGCCTTTCATGTCCAATTCGTACCAGCTGATGGGAATTTCGGAGGGTTTGTGTAGTGTATGTATATTTCTTGATATGAGATTGTATGAAAACGCAATGTACTTTAGCTATGAAATCTACAAGTTGTTTGAATTGTCATCATATGCCTAGATACCCGTTCAAAACTTACTCATTAGGAGTAAGTCTTGAATAGTCCCCGGTTTGGGACTGTTCTTGGATGTTTGATCTCACTTAGGTGGTGAATGTGTGTCTTCTTTTCAATTCTGAAGAAATTATTGGCTTATCGTTTCTCTACATTGTTCTCTGGGTACATATGTAGATAAGCAATTATACTACATCTACAAGTTGTTTGTAGGTTGAATTTTGGGAACGAAAAGGGTATTTTAGGCCTATTTTTGCCTTTTCGCGTCCAATTGGTACTTATCGCGTCATTTAACCCCAATTTCATTTTGAACATGATAATATGAGGTATAATGTAACTATTGTGTAGATTCTTAGGCTTGCATTTGTTGTTGGTTGTATATCGGAACATCAATGTGATTTTAGGCCTATTTTTGCCTTTTCGCGTCCAATTCCTGTTTCTCGAGTCATTTAACTCCATTCTCTTTTTGAATATGATAATATGAGGTATAATATAACTAGTGTGTAGAGTTTTAGGCTTGCATTTGTTTTTGATTGAATTTCGGGAAGGTATATGTCATTTTTAGAACTACTAACTACGGTAAATGATTGAATTCTTATATTATGTGTTTATTCCTTGGTTGTTTTGCAAGGTTTATATGAATAACACACCAAGTTTGAGAGCCTTCACCACAGACGAATTACATGAAGTTCGGGATAAGTTGGCGTCCCACCTTTGTGATGATTGCTTATGATACATTTTGGTGGAATTCGTGATATAATTAGGTACATCTACTAGTTTGTATCAATTCTATGTAAACTTTTTACATTATTAAATATACATAGTTAAAGTTAATTACTACGTTAAAAAACTTGTCATATATTATTGCAATTTGATCGGGTTTTTTTTGTGTCGAAGGGAGGTTTTGGGTGGGGGGGTGGGGTGGGGGGGGTTGTCATGGTAGGGCTCTTGGGCTATGGGGCTGGTTGGGTCTTTGGGGTGGGTGGCGGCAATGGGTGGAGGGGTTGGCGAGAGAGTGGGGTGGGGTGGGGGTGCGGGGAGTGAAGGGGGTGGGGCTGGGGGGGGGGGTAGGGTGGGGGAGAGGCGGGGGTGCGGGGGTGGGCGTGGGGGGTGGGGTGGGGCGTGCGGGGTGGGCGGGGAGTGCGGGGGTGGGGTGGGTGTTGGGGGTGGGCAGGGGTGGGGTGGTGGGGGAGTGCAAGGGTGGGGGGGGGGGTGGGGGCGGGGGCGGGGGAGGGCGGGGCGGGGGGGGTGGGCGGGGGCGTGCGGGGCTAGCAGGGGCAGGGCTGGGGGGAGTGCAGGGGTGGGCATGCAGGGCAGATTTATTTTTTTAAAAAAAAACATAGTAATACGAAGGGCTGCGGTTTAGACTTAAAACCGCAGCCCTTCACTTAAAGAAGGGCTGCATTTTCGCCTTAAAACCGCAGCCCTTCACTTAAAGAAGGGCTGCGGTTTAAGCTGAAAACGCAGCCCTTCGAGCTAAGAAGGGCTGCGTTTTTGGCCTGAACTGCAGCCCTTCGTTCTGAAGGGCTGCGGTTAAAAACCGCATCCCTTCTTTTCTATTGAAGGGCTGCTACGGAAAGGGCTGCTGGCCAAAAACGCAGCCCTTCCGTATTTTTCCACTAGTGTCTGTCAATATTAATAAGATTTGATGGTCAAAGTTGGTGAGTTTTTACTCTAAATAAATATTTACGGAAAACAATGCATGAGCTACATTACTGGCCCTATAAGATAATAATTCATTACTTTGCTTGATAATACTATATTGTTTTGTTGTTCATATTATATACTGTAGAAGGGGTATATATGTTTATTTGAGAAAGGATTGATTGCTTAAAATCCAGAAAAAAAATAAATGCCACGCCAGTGCGCATTACTTGATGTTAAGCTTGGTATATATGAGGAACAAAGGAGTACTGCAATTGTTATGGAGTTGTATTTGTTATTAATTAACTTCCTAATGGAGTTAGATTTCTTTGTTGATCACAAGGGAGAGCGTACTATATGGCAAGATCTTAAAAGAAAGACATAAGAAAATGAAGGGAGTATAATTTTATGAGAGTGTATAGCAACTAATTAATTTATCAACCTTAGCTTCTTATCGAGAGTACAAAATTTGAACGGCATTGTAGTATATAAGAGAACGTATGGAGTATAATAGGCTAATCATAAAGAGAAGGAAAGAGAAAATTTTCAAAGCAACCTTGTTCTCACACATCTTTGGTTGTAAGATGAGGATAGCACACACAAAGCCCCCTCTACCAACAATCTCCTTTTCATGGGCTTAGCTTAAGAGTTGTGTCACGTTGCCAATATTGTCAAGTTTACGCCCATATCCTTTTCTCATGTCCCACAAGCCACATCAAGTATATTAATGCCATATAAGTTGGAATAAGGTTTTATGAGGTATGCAATTTCATGTTGTCTTGTTATATACAATTTGATACAAGTTTGTCTGCAGTATAAAGTGACTCGACTTCTATTGTAATAGAATTTTACTTTTTCTGTTACTATATACCAGTAACCAAATTCAGCTATATCAGTCATTTGGTGTGACTCTTACCTAAGATCATTGAGGTCTTGGGTTTGAATTTTGCCAAATGTACATGATGTTTGGGAGTAGGGATTCCCTTATCCTTCTAATACCGACTCTCAAGCACCCGACTTATAAACACTACTACAAAATCAAGAATATGAAAAGCTAGATAGAGCACAGTTAAGTATGTTAAGTGTTTTCTAGGATTATATAGAACGCTTTTCTCTCACAAACGTTATGTAGACAATATAAAACGCCTATCATGGATAACTGTTTTTGTTTTGTATTTACCACACAAAAAAATTAAGTTAATAAATTTAATAAGAAATTCACAATACAAAGCAGGGAACTAGTTATTAATCAACCGTTATTCTCCTCTCAAAAAAAAAAATCAACCGTTATTCTAATTAATTTTTAGATTTCGTAAATCCTTGTTTAGAAATTCAGAATACCTATTCAAAGTAATTCTGAATTTTAATTCAGAAAACCAAGTTACCCAAACATTTTTAATTCTGTCGAAATAGGCCTTATAGAAGCCTCAAGACCGATCTCCAGCTCAATTCTCATTAAACATATAAAAGATCGCTTTTTTTAGTGACAAGTTATTAACAATCAAAATTACTAGGTTTCTAAAAGATTTTTTTATTAAAAAGATTTTAGATAAAGATAGATTTTTTAAAAATAATAGATAAATATGAATTTTTAATATGAAAAATTCATCTGAAAATATGTCAGATAATTAATAAAACTAATTAATATAATTAACCCTATTCAAAGTAATTGGCTAGAAAATTGGATTTAGAAAATGAGCTTTCATAAAACTATTTTTAAAAGGTTTTAGAAGATGAGCTTTTATAAAAATATATTTTCGAAAGTGGGTTTAAAATATTATATTTTAGGCTCGTTCTTTATTCATTCTTCGATCAGCATCAATTAGAGAGAGGTATTAGTCATCAAAGGGTACTCAAATGAGGAGACAGATTTATGTGTCTACAAGTTGGATGACCTTTGAGGAGAGTATTAGAAAGAATAACGAGAGTTGGAGCGTGAGGAGTGAGTGTGGGTAGAGGCAATTTCGTCATAAGTAGGATAACGGTTGAAGAAAGAAGGATCCTAATAGCTGCTCGATATATATATATATATATATATATATATATATATATATATATATATATATATATATATATATATATATATATATATATATATATATATATATATGCGTGTATGCGCGCGCTAGGAGAGTGAAAGCTAAAGATTTTAGGTGGAAAAATGAGTTTCGGAGTAAGAGTTTGGTTTACCAAGGCTATTTCTTCTGTTGGGAAATTACTACTAGTATATTATGTGCTCATGAGTCTAAATAGCTATTGGGCTCAAATTTTCTTGCTTTGAAGTTGGTGCTTAAGAGAATCAACGCTACGAATTTGTGAAGTTGCAAGGCCATTTGATGGCAAAAGGCTTAGAATAGTTGCAACCAAACTAATTGACACATAATTTCAGGTTGATGATAGACAAGACCATGAAAAAAGTACTAATTAATTAATCAAATGATTTAAATACTTAATAATTTAAGGCTTAGAATAGTTGCAACCAAACTAATTTCATGGCAAAAGGCTTAGAATAGTTGCAACCAAACTAATTGACACATAGTTTCAGGTTGATGATAGACAAGACCGTGAACAAAGTACTAATTAATTAATCAAATGATTTAAATACTTAATAATTTAATTACCAGTCTTTAACATGCAACTAATAAACATAACACAGAGCAGGGGTGGCAATTAGATAGGTATCCGATTCAAGACAAGTTCGACTTGATCCAATATATGAAGGTGATATATGGATTTCAATTTCATAGGAGGTAAAGCTTATATCAATTGCTATCTCATCAACTAATATATAAATCATATTTCAATGGAATAACTACGTTTTCATCGTCAAAATTTAGTAAATTTAATACAATTATTTTCTAAAACTCTGGTTTTTGTATAAGAATCTGAGTCAAGTCGAATTCGATATGCTAAAATTAGGGGTGTTAACGAGCCGAATCGAGACCGAGTCGAGAAGGAAAGCTCGAGTTCGAAGCTCGTCGAGCTCAAAAATTTCGGCTCGAGCTCGAGAAATTTGAATACGAGCTCGACTCGGCTCGAGGCTCGACTTGAGCTTGAGATCGTCGTATACAAGCTCGGCTCGACTCGAGCTCGAGCCATTCCATATACCTTGAGTTTGGTATTTGGAGTAGTAGTTTATAGAGAAAAAAAAAATTTATGTTTCATTCTCCCACCAATGTGGAACTTTATGAATTAGCCTTTACCATTATATAAAAAAAAAAATTACATTTTGTTTCCCGTCCAATGAGGGAACTAATAGAACATACTATTTTCGTTTTGTAAAGAACATAGGCTTAACCTGTTGTTTTTCAACCAATGTGGGACAAAATCAAACCATAAGTATAATTAGGGTAGTAACATTTTATGGAGGAAAAAAAGGCTATTGTTACAATATAAACCGATGTGGGACACTTAATATTTTGCATAAAAGTTATTATTTAAAGAATTTTCAAGCATGTTCACGAGCTTTCGAGCCGAGCCGAGACTAGCTCAAGTCTGGCTTGTTACATACCGAGCTCAACTCGAGCTCAACTTGAGCCTCCTCAAGTTGAGTTCGAATACTTCACGAGCAGGCTTGGCTCGTTAACACCCCTAGCGTAAAACAACACATCTTTGTAAAATGCTCAAGGCTCTAGGCTGAGTAGCAGGACAATTTTTTAATTTATTATGAGCGCGAACAATGGATTCAATAAGTTCTTGTCAATAACCACGCCTGCTAAATAAAAATATTAAACTAACAACATACAAAATGAGCACCTAGAAAAAGAGATCAATATGAATTTGATGAATTAAATTTAATCTAAATCTGATAAATAAAATTCAGATCCAAATCTGGATCAAAGCTAGATCAAATTTGGAATTTGATAAATCTGATCTGATTCGACTCATTATCATATCTAAAATTGGTTATCAACAAAACTACTACACTAGACTGCTAGAATGAGGACTACAAAACTGGTCAACTAGAGTAGCTAGTCCCTTACTTAATTTGTCAAGGTTTCTCCTTACCTTATTAAAAAAAAAAAAATTGGCATATTTAGTTGTGATAAAAACAAGCAAAAAAAGATAAATACTATAAAATTGCGGAACTTTTTGTTATCCCTAATAGCATAAATAAATAACAAGGCGACATATCTTACATGTTTAAGAAAAAGAGTTATGAATCTTCGAGCCCAAAATGTCTATCGTTTAACATAGAATGCTTTAATACTATCAATCTAGTGAGGGAAGTAATCTAAAATATCAATATAAACACAATACATCATTACATGTGCAGCAGACTGAAGGAGATCAGGAGATAATCCGTAAATTTGAGATAATCCGTAAATTTGACATAATCGCTCCTTCAACCCTAATCACCCACCATTTAGGTATTTAACCCACTATTCCTCACTATAGGTCATAATTATTGCCACAATTAAACTTTATTCTTGAGAGGAAATATTCACAATTAATTACTTGCTTCATTTGAAAAAAATCCTTCTTGAGGGATAATAATAGTGTTATACTCCCTCCATGTTTTAATAAAATTTAATATTTGTTTAGCTAAACTTTACAAGTTTACCATATATTTTTTTCAAATAGATTTGTGTCAAATTCGAAATGTACATTTTCAAAATATTATAATCCATTATACTCCCTTTATTTTTTACTAGCACTATATGCACGCGATGCATGCGACTGTATATTAATATTAATAGTAACATCAAAAAGTGTTAAAAACTAGCTTATAATATTTATGGTGAATATTGATGAGCGTTATGGGTTTTTATTCGCGTTGCTCTGGTGTAAAGAGTAATGTTTTCTAGAAAGGACTATGTCGAGATAGGATATGTTATTTTGTATTTGATAAATAATTCAACAACTCTCCTTTTAAACAATGATCTAGGTTATGTTTTTTTATTTATTTAAAAAATACATATATTTTATAGGCATATTTTATGAGTAGTAGTTCAATTTAATGTCACTGGATAATTGAGGTTTTTAGGTATACTATGGTGAGTAGTGCTTCAATAAAAAAAATAAATTATAAATTGATATTGTCTGATGATGTATGTTTATCTCTTTAATTATTTATTATCCAACTAATTGTGATCCCCAAAAAATAAAAAAATGAATATTCTCTAAGTCTCTTAATTCTTTTATGGTTTGTTAATACATGTTACTTGAAATTGTTATTGCAACTGAGAGTTTAGATAGTAAGAATCTCTGTAAAACTTTTCTTTTATAATTGTTTGAAAATTGATTTAGTCATCAGTTTATATTTTCAATTGTGATTTTCCTCTTTTTTACACATTTTTATGTATTTTTTTTTGGTAATGTAGAACTTTCCTTATTACCCATATTTGTAAATGAGGAAAGAATTAAGAAAATATTTTCTTTATTATTTTTTGTGAGATTAAGGGTATATAAGTCTTTTCAAGAGGGGACACCATAGCTCCCTCCTTGGCTTATATAATAGAGATTAGCTTACTTACTTTCCTTTTTGGGTTGTCCCTTATTTTACCCACTTATTTTTTTTCTAGTTTTTGGAATGGTCTCACTAATTATTTATTAGAGTAATACATAACCAAATAAATTAGTTGTCAAAGCCTACTTAACAATGTGCAAACAATTGTGAATAGAACAATATTGCTCATATATCTCTATTATATAAGTGAAGGGGGGGGGGAGAGATGGTGTCCCCTTACAAAAAGACTGATATACCCTTAATGAATTTAAATTGCCATATATATTATATAATCTTTTCTTCTTCATACTTGTCATATATATTGAACAAGTTAACAATGGAATTGAATTTGAAATTTCAATTAAATGTTAAATTAATGACAATGATCTCTTCTTCTTACATATGTGTGAAAAAATCTGATCAAAAATTAAATTGACAATATAATCTTGATTGACATAATTAGAAGAAAAAATAAAAACTTGAATTTCATATTTAATAATTATACTTATAATATTTTAAAACCTAAATGTTGATTATTATTTGGTAATCTCTATTAGATAAATCAAACTCTTCCACTTTATTAATATTTAACGATTAAACCTGGTACACAAATTCTTCCACTTTATTTGAGCATAAGCTTTCTTCAGCTTTATATATCATTCTCTCAATACTATATTTGAATAATGATGAACAAATAACTAAAAATAACCAACGAAACGATGACTTAAGAAAAACATATTTAAAAAATTAAAAATAATTATAAATGTCTGTTCGAATCAAATTGTTTGTAACACTAATGAATAACTAATTAAAAAAGAAAATGTTAATATGACACGCACGCATAGCGTGCAAAAAATGCTAGTTTATACTACCTCTGGTTTTTTTTAGTTGCAACATTTGCTTTTTAGCACTATTCATCAACCAACTTTGTTAAGTAATCCCGCACCATTATATAAGAAAAAACATAGTCAAGTGGGGTCTTGTTAGATTCGTCTCAATGCGATGATTCCAAATATCAAAATTTTTACTTACACCCAATATGAGATATTAACGTTCAAATAAGTGTCTCGGTAAATGTGAAAAGCAAATGTTGCAACTAAAAAAACAGAGGAAGTATGTAAAGGATGGAGTAATTCAGTGGTTGTTTGTTTGAACATATAGAGTGTAAGTTCCTTAAAAGTTGTAATAATTACTTGATTAACTACAAAAAGAGTATAGCTAAGTTACTATTTCATTTTGATTTAATTAAGTAAATTTTTCTAAATAGTGTAACTTCTTATATTTATGCCATTCAAAACACTACGTCTTTTTTTACTTTTGAAAAAACACTACTTGCTTTATCTTTTATGTCAATCAAACAAGCACCTAAAAAGATTATACCAAATTAAAAGAGTTTTTTGTCAAAATTAGTCTGATTCTATCAAAAATCATAACAACGTGATCCCATTTTTTAAAGAAACTACTCGGATAAATTAAGAATGTTGTGCTCTATTAATCATGTACGTCTACTCGAGAATTGTAGTTTTCTTTATAGAATAAAACAATTACCAGAACTAGAACTAGAATCCCACAAAAGTTAAACTAAACGAATTGGGATTTGTAAAAAAATTTAGAGCCCCAAAAAAATAGACATAAAATTGAGTAGGAATGGGGTGAAATGGTTTATAGAGGGGGCAAATGGGTGAATTCACATGGTGGCATGTGAGGGTGACCCACGGTGGGAACGTGTGAACAATGACATGTACCCCGTTTTTCGCGGAACGGAGGTCTCCTTGTCGGAGGGTGGTGTGGGCAGTGGCCACACTCTTCTATTTGTACGATGTCCATCTAACTAACGTTAACATGCAAATATGCAATGCTCTGCTAGTACTAGCTTAGTATAGTATATTGTATATAAACTATACGTATCAGGCTACAAGAGGCCAAATTATATACTTGAATATAGGGGTGTTAACGAGCCGAGCCGAGACCGAACATGGCCAGGCTCGGCTCGGCTCGAGAATAGGAAGGACCGAGCTCGGCTCGAGCTCGAAGCTCGTCGAGCTCGGAAATCCGGGCTCGGCTCGAGCTCGAAAAAAAAAACTTCGGCTCGGCTCGAGAAAGTTCGCGAACAGTTTGGCTCGAAAAAGCTCGAGTTCGGTTCAATAGTAGACGAGTTTGGTTCAATGGTGGACAAGTTTGGCCCGCATAAACAATACAACAGAAATTTAGAGTAGAGAAACATAAATCAAAGGCCACCAAACAATCAGAATAAAAAATTTAACCAAAAAAAAAAAACAGAAAGTAAGATTCATAAAAATCAGTCTTAACTCTTAGAATGCGAATTGGAAAAATACGAATTGGAAAAAAATCGAAACTTTAAGAATTCAGATAAAATCGAATAAGAAAACTAAAAGAAACGAAAAATAGAATCTTACCTGTCATCCTTGCGCCGAGATAAACCTCTTCAAGTTTGCTCACCGGTGCTCGCCAAGGTCGCCACTAAGGAGCAGCGTCAGCCGTCAAGTGTGCGAAGCTGGAGATTGCTCGCCGAGATAAAGCACGCTACTCGCCGGTGCTCGCCGGTGCTCGACGATGCTCACCGGTGCTCGACAATGCTCGCCGCCAATGACCAGCGCCAGCCGTCAAGTGTAGGGAGTAGAATAAGATTAGAGATTTAGGGTTTTTTCGAAAACCTTTGAACAACTAGGAAGTAGGCTGTAGAACACTAGAAGTATAAGCGTCATTTTTTCCCACTTTCAATTTGGTTTGTATGTTTTAACTTTTGGGCTGAAAATTTTAATGTGGTTTATATTTTTGAAGTGGGCTTGAAACTAGGCCTTATGTTTTTTTAAGGTGGAAATCCAAGTTGATCTAAAAATCAATATATAAAAATAGTACTTTAAAAATTTTCGAACATGTTTGCGAGCTTTCGAGCCGAACTCTACTAGGCTCAGGCTCGGCTTGCTAAGGTCTCGAGCCGATCTCGAACTCGAGTCGAGCCGTCTCTAGCCGAGCTTTGACCGAGCTTTGACCGAGCCGATCTCGAACAGTTTGCGAGCCACTCTGGCTCATTAGCACCCCTACTTGAATACCAAGGACCCTTGGGTCCAATGGTATGCTTCCTATCTCGTACATGGGATACCAAGGTTTAAATCTTGGTGGAAGCAAAAATTTCAATGTTGTTTGGGGGGGGTTGGGTCTTGTTGGGCCTCTGGGTGAGTGACCCTGTGCGAGGGCAGCCCAGAGGAAATTTTTCTTACTTGAATGAGTAATCAAGTTTGCTTGGTGGAGGTGGTGGGGTTCGAACTTGTGCTTAGGAGTAAGGATTCCCTTATACCCCCGTATTCCCAAGTGTTGACCTGCGTAGGTGGGTTGGCTGACATGCGAGAGGTGATGGTCCAGTAGGGTCCTTTTTCTTACAAAGGGGTTTCCTAGTGAGGGCCTAAAAAACACTTGAATAAGTATATGCATATTTATACTAGTATACGTAGTCCATATATAGTCCATACAATCAAAAGCAACCTTGATTTTTTGCCTTTAAAGAATCTGCAATACAAGCATCATGACTTAGCATACTTTCATGTTTTTGAACAAGTAAGATATGGGCCCATTTGAAGGGATAAAGGATATGATGAATCCTCAATTGAATCTTATGAGTTTGGTTTCTATAATGGTAAGAAATGAGAGTGAATTATTTTTTTACTGTAGAGAGAGCCATTAGGACAATTTGACACAAATGCAATCTCATGAATGCTGATGAAACATTGAAGACCATTATCAACTCAGCTACTCTCTTTCATCTGATGAAACAATGAAGACCATTATCAACCTCTGATGAAACAATGAAGACCATTATCAGTTACTCTCTTGTCATCAAACTGAAGTGCATTGTTTGATCTGATCACCTTCACTGCCTTGTTGTACTGTGTGTTTCCCATGTTCACAAAAGCTTGTATAGCGTCATATGCGTCAGATTTGTGTCCTATGAGCTGAACCCAAGTTACCCTGTTGTGATCGTCATCCACCACGGTGAGAAAGGACATATGGTTGTATCTAGTGGGGAATTTGTATGGACCCCATATATGAATGTGCACAAGTTCAAACATCTTGAGCCTTTGATTGACTCTGACTGAAAACGAAGCTTTGTGAACTTTGCACATGGGCAAGTCATGCACACATCACTACTACTTCCAGTCTTGAAACCTTTCAGATTGCTTATCTTGTTAATGCTTTGCAAGGGGGAATGCCCAAGTCTCCAGTGCCACAATATTGTAATTGATGCCTTATGCACATCATTCAAGGTTGGTGGCACTTCTATCTTATTTCCTACTTGCATTGCCCTTAACATTCCCTTGTTTTCTTTCTTGGAAGGCCTCACTCCTTTAATTTGCCACCTCTTTGCAGTTCGCTTATTACTTCATTCAGATGTTGATTCACAAGGAATATAGACCATGGAGAGCCTTCCCTACACCTTTCACTTCCTCTGTCTACCTATCAAGGATCACACAAAATTCCGAGTCAAAGTCCACCTTCATATCACTTTCTTCAGTTAACTTTTGAACTGACAATAGGTTGTGCTTAAATGAAGGTATGCACAGCACATTGTGCAGCTTTAGATCATATTTCAGCTTCACATCCCCTATATGAGAGATGTTAGAAGTTTCACCTATAGGTAGATTAATCTCCTGCTCCTTATCGTACTTGCTTGCACTTTCAAGCACTTCAATGCACCCAGTCATCATTTGATCAGATGGCTCTGAGTCAAATATCTAATTAGTCTTCACATAATCAGCAAAAATGTAGTTCACCATCCCTGCATAGCTATAGTCCATCTCATCTTATGTATCTGATCTTGTTGCTTTGGAGGGAGTTGGGAGCAATTTCACAGTTGTTCCAACTGTTGAGCAGTGAGAGCTACACCATTTCCATTGTTGATGCTTGTCTCTACATTGCTTCTAGCATTTCCAGCTGATCTACCCCCTCTTTGGTTTCTTCCACCTCTATTCCACCTTCCACCTCTGATCTACTACTGGTGGTGTAATCTTTGGATCTTTCCCTATAGTATTTTCCAGCTCTTGGATGTCCGACCACTAGGATATCCTACTACTCTTCAATACTTATTCTTTGTGTGACCATTCTTCCCACACACAATGCAAGTATTTTAGTGTTTTTACTCATCATTGCTTCTTCATTCCCTTCTTCTTTCACTGGCTGTAGGATCTCTCTCTAACTTTCTTCTTGTTGAAGATAGCCGCAAGCAATGTCAATACTTGGAAGAGGTCACGTCATCAATTGATAATTCTTTGCACAATGTACATGGTGTATCAAGTCCATTTAGGAACTGAAACAACTTCTGTTCTTGTTGTTGAAGGTTGAGGGCTTTGATGAAAGCATTAATTTCATCATTTACAATTGTGATAGGTGGTAGGTGGTTCAGTTCTTCCAGCTCTTCCCACAGGCTTTTCATTTCAGTGAAGTAATCTGTAATTGTTTTCCCTTCTTGCTTTTTTCATATAAATTTCTGCTAAGTTTATACTTCCGTGACCCATGGCTCACAGAGATTCTTTGATCAAGTTGCTTCTAAATAGCAGCAGAGGTGCTGAAAAACATCACATACTTCTTGATGGATTCACACATATTTTCTATTATCTAATCACCATGTTATTACTTATGTCCCATGCTTTCTGTCAAGTCCATTTAGGAACTGAAACAACTTATGTTCTTCTTGTTGAAGGTTGAGGGCTTTGATGAAAACATTAATTTCATCATTTACAATTGTGATAGGTGGTAGGTGGTTCAGTTCTTCCAGCTCTTCCCACGGGCTTTTCATTTTAGTGAAGTAATCTGTAATTGTTTTCCCTTCTTACTTTTTTTCATATAAATCTCTGCTAAGTTTATACTTCCGTGACCCATGGCTCACAGAGATTCTTTGATCAAGTTGCTTCTAAATAGCAGCAGAGGTGCTGAAAAACATCACATACTTCTTGATGGATTCACACATATTTTCTATTATCTAATCACCATGTTATTACATATGTCCCATGCTTTCTGTTTCACTACATTAGTTGCATCTCTCTTTACACTTCCAGTCACAAAACTAGCTTTCTGTTATAAGCTAAGCTAATTTCAAGTGATATTTTCCATTATCTGTAGTTGGAAGCTCCTTATAGCTTCTCAAAACTAATGGAAATGGTGCAAGTATATGGGGCAGGTTGAGTCCATTCGAGGCACCATTGTTCTAACACAGGAAGATAACTAGATAAATTTTTCACAAGGAAGGAGAAGATAGACACACACAAGCAGAATATAATTTATGAGAGCCTATTTTTCACTACTTAGCAACACAAATAAGAACAACAATAAAGCTACCAACTTTATCAATGCTACACCTGAGATTTACACACAAAAGCATTGTGAATATTGAGTTAAAAGTTACCTGAGCTCTGATACCATGATAACAAATGCAATGTCATAAATGTTGATGAAACAGTGAAGAACATTATCAACTCATTTACTCTCTTTCTCATTCATTTACCTCTTTCATTGGTTTCACCAAAAACTGGCTTTACAATGAACATCTAGGCTTTTCAATAACGGCTCCTCAAGTGGTGATCCCTAGGTCACAAAGTGATGGATTTGATCACAACATGACAACGGGTACATGGCCTTTTACAGCCTTGTTGTATTACAAACGAAATAGTGATAAAGCAATACTTTTATACTTAGACAACTAGGAATAACTGGTGGGCCTAAGGACCATTGTTACAAGACCATTACATGAGCTACTGAAGTCGTGTCATCTCTCAATACAATTGATGTAGACGGGATTTTGGGCGCCACCTCCCAAGACTTTAACCAACTAAGCTAGTTGACATCCACAAAAGTCACGTGCTCTAGCTAATTCGTAAGCGACCTCATAGCACTAATACCACTCCGTTTGTGGGAAGTGCACATCAACATATCACTTGTGTGATGAGACAAACTCATTGTTTCAACGATTATCCTATAGAACCATCATTTATTGTAACTTTAAAAGTTCCACCTTGCTTGCTCGCCCCCCTTAGTTGATGCTACACCCACACGGCCCACAAGATGATGAGATCTCATAGCCTCCTCTATGGCCATATAGCTTGTTAGATCATCCTAAAACCTATCCACTCTGATTAGATGGCCACTATGACAATTATTAGATGACAAAATAATAATCCTCGACAAATCTCATTATGACAAAAAAAATTAAAAAATCTATAACTCATACTTAGAGTGTGTTGTATTCATTTGACTTTAATATATACAATGTAATCTGACCTAAATTTAACTTGTCTAAACTAATGTGTAATTATTGTAGTTGTGAGTTAAACATTTCAAACTAATTTGAACGTATATTTTATTAATTAAGTTTATATAAGTTGAACAAAACATTATTTCATAAATTTGACACATTTCCAAGCTTAGGTTTAATCAACTCCCAAACAAACATTTGGTGAAGTCTCCTTTGATCCTTCAGTGCCAAGACTATAAATTCGGTGAAGTTACCGTATAAAAATTAAGAGATCTTTTCAAAAGTTTTACTTTTGACGGGTTGTAATAACTTATTAATAAGAAAATAGATGACATTAAATCCAAATATCATGTGATAATTGCCCTTAGAATGTATTGATCATAAGATGATACGAATAAGCTATTCAGAAGTTGTTGAGAAATTAGAATCTCAAGAGAAATGAGAGCGAAATCTCCTCGGATTTGATGTAAGTTTCTTTTTTTGCTAAATAATTGAAAAATATATTGCCACCAAAACCATTTACAATCTAACAACAAAATCAAGAGGGAACAAACCAACTAGGTTGGACCCCTCCGTCTTGAAAATGTTCAAAACCAATTTAAACTATACAACCCAAACAACAATATCTTTTAAGTATAAAACCAATTCCTGTCAACCCTCGAAATTTTCTTAGGCAATACCAAAAAAAATCTTCTTCTCGTATTTTCCTTTATCCATTGAACCATATGTTGAACTGTAGGCACCCTCTGGCTCCATTTGCTTTCATTTCGAGCCTGCCATATCCCAAACACCACTCCTGCCACTGCAACATGACATGCAGCTCTTTGAAATTTCGATCTTCCACAAGTACTGATCCATCTGATCAGTCTATTCATTTCTTCCAGATGAGAGTTTATACCCATCCACTGCTTGATGTGAGTTAAAATCTGTCTGCTATAACAGCAGCTAAACAGTTGATGTTCTTAATTTTTAAGTGACAGACCACATAACCAGCATTCAGTAGGGGCAGCATGATTATAAATTGCAATTCTTGTTGCTGTATGAAGTCTCCCCCTCATAGCCAACCAATTTATAAACTTGTATTTTGCCACACTCAATCTATTCCATACATAAGCATCCCAATTAACCACTTCCTTAGGAGCTAACATCTTCTGGTAAGTATCTTGGATGGAATAATGTTGCATATCACCTCTTTCAACTGCTCCTTCACTACACAGATACGTTTCCAATACCAGCCGCTGCCACTGTTAGGGATATACTCCCAACATTCCCCTCCCTTGATATAAACTGCATGTACCCGTCTGACCCAAACATTGTCTTTTTTTGTGGCTATAGCCCAAACATATTTACCAAGGCTTGCCACATTCCATTTCTTTACATTCCTAAAACCCAACCCACCTTTGTTACTGGCCTCATATAAAGAAAAATGTTTTCACCTATCCTACTTTACCACTAAAGCAAGAGCATTTATATGATACAAAAATCAATTTAATAAGATAGAAGTTGAAATCCTACAAGGGCCACTTTAAAAATATATGAGCCGCATTTATATGATACAAAAATCAATTTAATAAGATAGAAGTTAAAATCCTACCGGAACCACTTTAAAAATATATGGGCCACGAAATTGGGTTGTAGCTTCACCCCTGCTTGAAACCATATTAACAACTGACCAATTTATCAGGTCTATATATATATTGTAGTAATATTGTCTTGCATATATTTTTACTGTTTACAAAACACACACACACCCAAACTAAATAATATCATACGCCATACAGTCATACATTGTTTAATTTTACCCAGCATAAGTTCAGCCTTGCATGGACATGATCTATGGGTATATTTACTCGACAAAGTTATGACATTATGAAATAAATTAGTCATGTGTAAGATCCACGAAACTTCAAATGAGCTTGGTTGAGGCAATACTCAATTGGTTGCATGTTTGTGGACGTCTAATCTCCTTTATCTTGCTTAAATTAGCTGGCAATCACTCTTCTTTCTTAAGGCAGTCTTTTCACTAAGAAAAATAAAATTACCAATTACGTTGATGTGATATGATTAGTCTTAAAATAATTAATTAACCACCCCCACTCCACCACCTTTTTCACTAACATTTTCGGTCATCTTTTGCCGGTGTAAAGTTGAACCATACACAACTGGCGCATTATTCCATTTGATGCTTAATCAATCATACACTTTCATCCCTTCAAAAAAAAAAAAATCATACACTTTCATTTGTTCTTTTAAAATAGAATTTACAACTTTTAATTGGTTTAGGGTTTTTTGTTTCATATGTAATGAGGTAGGTTGTAACTTCCTAGTCATTAATGGGAAGGCTAAGTTCTGTGTGTGTGGAAGTTGATGCAAGAAAGTATAGTAGTATATTCTTTAAAGTGAAGGCAATTTAAAGATAGAAAAATCTGGACATCAAATTATGCAACCCATGCCATAATATGTTAATGTCATGGGATTGGGAGTATCGAATATGGGTCAATATTACATGAAATATATGATATTCTTTTTTAATTGGGTAGGAATTAAATGCTAATTCCTCCACCTTACAACTTTACAAGTCACATGAGTTTTCGAAATTTTTTAATAGTATTATAAAAAAATAAAGATAAAGAATAAAAAGTTACAAGATATCAATAAAATATACATAAAATTTTTTTTGGATGGGAAATGTATATAATACTTAGTGGTACATTATTACTCCTCTATAAAAGTTTTTCTTTAATTAATCTACCATTGTGCATACCACGTAGCTTACATATTGTTGCCTCTTTTCTTTTCTTCTGAGAACCGTCTTAGCCTAGAAGAGAAAAGGGGAAAAAATTGATTCCCCTCTAAAAACTTTGTCATCATGCTAAGAGTTGAATGTCTTCAAGAAAATCCCAAGGTCAATTATTAATCCACACCAAACCTACAATGACAATTCACCTATCCCATTGTAACCAAATTATTGTCAGCAAATTGATCATTAAGAAGAAAACGATCCAATATATAATAGCTAGCTAAGTAATTTACTTTATATGGCATATAATGTTCTCAACAGTTATTTGATAGCACCCGTAAAAAAAACAGTTATTTCATAGCAATATTGTTATTAATTAGTACTTGTGAAGGTGGGAGAGGGGAAGGGAACTTGTGAAGTATCCATCACGATTCATGCATACATGTCATTAGGGGCGGATCTAGCGTGGGTTCAGTGGGTTCAGCTGAACCCACAAAAATTTGGAAAAAAAACAAGTAAAAATTCTGGAAAAAAATAAAAAATAAAATAGGTTAAAAGAAAGGAAGCGCGTAAGAGTTATGATAAATCAACAATGGCTCAGTGGCTCCGCGTGTAAACTTAAAGAAATCTATCCAGCCTAGACGCGTCCCACGTTCGAGCCTTCTCGGTACCCTTTTTTTTTTAATCTGGTTTTCTTTTCCCCCCAATAACTTATTAACTTAGACCCAGTTTCTCAAATTCTCTCTCCTCTCTTCGACTCTTCCCCCTTTTCACAAACCAAAAACCTAGGGTTTAACTCTCAAAACTGAAACTCGACAAAGGCACGACGCCACGAGTACCACCAGGCTCTCTCCTCTCGCACTTCGACGACAGATGACTCTTGTGACTGAGAAAGACAGACAAGTGTAAACTTCAATCGACTCATCTGAACTCGAAACCCGACTCAGTGACTCGTTTGCTAAGTCTCACTCTTCAGATTCTTCCTCCCACAATTGTTTCTTTCCAATTTTTATGTTCCTCGATTATGTTGATTTTATTTTCTCCAATTTCATATTTTTTTTTTTAAATTCACGAGTTTATATTGGAATTCTTCGATATTCCCAATTATTTGTTACTTGTACTTTATTCATTATTTTGTTGTTGGGCTTTCACTTGAATTGTTTTTTTTTGTTGGGTATAATCTGATTCATTATTGATTAAAGATTATTGGAAGAAATGAGGAGTTTTCGTTAAAGTAAATTGAATTACTGAAAAAATGGAGCTTTAAAGAATCATTGGTCGGTTACTTGTTTTTAATCCCATTTTTTGGCTATCTGAATCCTTTTTTATGGGTTATTTTTCCTTCCATAAGATGAAATTGTTCAGGGAATTATGTAATTAGTTGAGTGGAATTTAGAAATCTGATACAATCAGAGGAATTATATTCATATCTGGTAATGCATTCATGAATCATGTCAGATTACAATCAGAGGAATTTATTCATATCTTGGATGAATTGAATTGAAATTATTGGAATGCTTGGATAGTTGGATGAATTGAAATTAGAGATTTAGAGTATAATTTAGTGATGTCAAATTGTCAATTGCCAATAAAGTTGTTTAATTTTAAGTAATTTGTGAATGAAGGATGAAAAGTTTGGAAGATAAGACTTATGATGTTGAACTTCTCCCTCACAATCCGGGAAAGAGGATTCCGATCATAGAGTATCCTAAAAATGATCAAGATGTCGTGAAGAGAGGATATGTTGCTAAGAAACGTTGTGCCCCACACACACATCATTTTCCTACTAGGGAAATTGGAGGTATGCGCCGTTTCAATGTTGAATGGTTTGATAAATATGATTGGCTTGAGTATAGTGTTGAGAAAGATGCTGCCTTTTGTTTTGTGTGTTATTTGTTTTTAAGCAATTTAAATTGATCTTTTTTTTTGTTTAACGTCTCATTAATTCCGAACCCACGTGGGTGAAATCCTGGATACGCCACTGCATGTCATGCATGGTACGATAACCATGCATGGATAGTGGCTAGCTAAATTAAACTTCTTTAATTTAAGCTTTACGTTGGGGCTAGCTAATGAAACTTCGAAAGCACATAGCCCTAATTATAACAGTAAAACATTTTGATGAACTTAAACACCCTGGACTTTAGTGAAGCGGAAATTTTTAGGTTATGTCCCCATTGTGTACCATTTTAACTATCATGTATTTCCTTTGTTTTTATTTGATGTTCCTATTTAAAATATTTCATTTGAAGGTCTTGTTCTTTTCAACTTATTTTACTTATTTGAACTTATTATACCTTATTACTTCTTATTAGACCTTATTTGAACTTATTATACCATATTAATCCTTATTAGACCTTATCTGAACTTATTAGACCTTATTTGTGAGTGCGTCAAACCTTATTTTTGTTGAACTGAACTTATCTGAACTTACGAGCATAAACCTTGCCTGAACTTATCGGAACTTATCTTAACTTATCTTAACTCATCTGAACTTATAGTATTAATTTATCAGAGCTTACTTTTTCTTATAAGGACTGAAAATAAGTTGGACAGAACAGGCCAAAGAGAGAGAAACTTTGAGTATGAGTTGAGATCAATACATATGCAACAAAACATATGTTAGACAATGTCAATTCTCGTGTTCTATTGTATTCCATTGATCAATATTTATAGGGTTACAATAATAGTCTTAATCATATTAGGAAACTAACAAGATTTGTAAAGATAATGTTTTACAAAAATATATCCTATATCGAAGAAGAGAATATTTTGTGTATATTCGTTATCACATCCAGCAGTCGGAGGGGGAGAAAGTCGGATGCTCAGACTGGATCTGAATCATGCACTGAACGATGAAGGTTAGTATGATAACCCAAAAACAAATAGAGAAGCAGCAGTGACCTAATGATAACGAGGGAAGCAACAACCACAATATACGCAGAGGAGAGAAGAGCGCTGCTGGTCAAAGGAGAAGGGGGGCGCGCAGGTTGCAGATTTGGTCTAGGTTGTGAAGCCCAAAATAAAGCTATCATCGATGAGCCATTGCCGCTGTTGGAGAAAAAAATTGTAGAAACTACCACTAAATATATTCCTAATAAGAAACAACAAAAACACTTTCCTAACTGAAAGTAACTATGAATATAGGAAATATAATGACATATATATATAAGACTTATGGTAAGTATAAACTACCATATGTACATTTCTAATACGAGTAGAAAGAGTTAAAAAAAGATCTAATTTTGATAAAACGGATCAAACCAAACACCACCACGAGGAGCTGCCTTACACAAACTTCGATTGACAAGCCAGCCTTGCGCTGACTGAGCTGCAAACAGCGTAGAAGTAGCATAAAGGCACTAGAAATAAAAATTGTTACTAAGGAGACACAACACGTTCAGAGAACTCCGAATATATAATAGAAAACATCGTTGCTGCACCCACGAGAAATACCTTGCGCTGACTTCAACTACCACTAGTAGATAAACGTTGATTTGCGTCTCCTAAATTGCGTCGCACAACTGAAAAAACGACGCAGAAGTCTAGGGGTGCATCATTTGCGTCAGATACTATGGGAGTCCGACGCACATCTTGCTGCATGTGCGTCAGATTTAAGTTGCATTCGACGCAAAAAATTAAAGCAAATGGGTGTGAGATTCATGTGTGTCGGATTCCAATTAGTGTTCGACGCAAATAATTAAACCCAGTGAGTATAATATAAACAAAGAATTTGCGTCGAAGGTATGTTATATGCGATGCAAATCACTGTATCCTACGCTCTGCATTGGATCTACTTACCCAACCCGACGAAAATCATCGGCCCAATTATAACATGATTTGCTTCGGATCTACTGAGCCCATCCGATGCAAATCACCTTACAATATATAATCCCACCTTCACCAATCCACTCCTCAACCCTAGATCTCACCAGCCGCGTAGCCGTCTCTCACTCTCACCAGCCGTCGAATCTATCTCGTCTCTCTCTCGCCTGAATTTCGCATCTCATCTCAACCTCCTGTGCCATTAAAGCTTTCACCGTTCTCTCATCTCTCAACTTGCTACTGGTTTATTTAGGGTTTCGGGTTTTACCGCAGATTTCACCATGGATTTCAACTCGCCGCTGAATTCGAGTATTGTGCGAGGTTGAAGAAGCATCAAGAATTCGATTGTTGTGCTCTTACCGTCGAGTGTCTGATGAAGTTCAAGAAGATCAAGGTTCTAGAACTTAGTTTTAGTTGAATTTTTTTAATAGATCTAGTTCCTGGTGAAGAAAATAGCGATGTATGTAGTGCTGAATTTCTGTCATTTCCAATACTTTTTGATATGTTGAATTTTTTTTCTTCTTCCAATGTATCTTAAAAATCGCTGTTAAATTTTTAGTGCTGAAATTTTTTCTTCTTCTAGTGCTGAGTTTCTAGTGTTGTAAGTTATTTTTATTTTTTTTAGATCTGGGAATTTAGGGGACTTTTTCCTCTCATTTGTTATGTTAGCTTATTTTTTGGTGGTAAATTGATGGTACTTTGTTTACAAATTTGAGAGTTTATTCTGGTCGTGAAAACAAAAAGTTGGCCCCTGATTGATTCTTGCGCCTGATTGATTGATTCGTGAAAACAAATTTGATTGTAGTTTGTTTACCATGATATGCGTCGGACGTAGAGCCATAAACGATGCAAATGACATCATCTGCGTCGCACAATGTCAAATATCTGACACAAATGGCCCCTGCGCAGGCATGCATGTTGTGCTTGTCTGGGCTATTTGCGTCGTACAAAGCCGTGGTGGGTGCAACGCAAATGGCTCCTTAAGACCCATGTACTAGTGCTGGCCTGGAGAAGTCATGTGTGTCGCACATAGCTAACTATCCCACGCAAATAGTTTAAGAATTTTGTTGTGTCCTCATCCGACGCAGATCTTCTACGACACATTTGCGTCGAGCCCTGTAGCGTCGGACCCATATTCGACGCAAATGATGGTCTGGAATCCGACACAAATCGTGGATTATGTACTAGAGTACTATGAGGGGTTAAATGACTATCCAACAGTGAAGGTGGGTGGGGCTTTGCTAGGCAACGTTGGTATAAAACAATGGTGTGTTGGTGTAAAAAGAAAAAATAATATGTTTTAATTTAAATTTTCTTCTAGAGAAAATAAGCCATTGGCACAAATATGAAGGGAGTTCAACAGAGATAGGAGCCGACAAACATGAGAGGCGGGACTGCTGGCTGCTGCAAATTCTTTGTGGACTGCACAAGCCAATAAACCAATCTACTACCAATATGCAGCGACCAAAGAAAATGAATCAATTTACAAAGTAAAAGGAAATAATATTGCTAATCATATTAAGAAACTAACAAGATTTGTAAGGATAATATTTTACAAAAATATATCCTAAATCTAGGAAGAAAATATTCTGTGTATATTCTACTTAACTACGATATCGGGATTTTGTTACATTTCTCTCAACGTGTAGTTTAAAAGTATATAAAAAAATTCTAATTTTTTATGATATGTATCTCGAGATATTATTGCTCAATTACGTGCATTTGAAACAGTGCAAAAAATAAACAAGAACAATAATAAGGATTAGAGAGGGTACTTGATTACAAAGTATAGCCATTCTTAACGAAAATTGAGCTTCATCTAGCTTCCCATTATGTTTCTATTACAAAGTTATAGCCATTCTTAACGAAAGGAATATCAAAAGCAATAATGAAGCATTTTTTTTTTTTGAAAGAGAAATTTCATTAATTGAAGGCCAAATGGCATCTACAATAGGTATTAAAGAAAAATAAGATACAATTAAACAAGACTAAATTAAATTCGTCTTCGAAGAAACTACAATGAACCAGATCGAGCAATACAGCGCAGCCCCCTTGTATTTGCTGAATCAAACAACTATTGATGAGGAAGTCTATCATTCTGATATAGTTTGGGAAGAACATTATTGATCGAGTCAGGTTGACCGCATCCGAGATTCCAATACCTTCATGTTGAGTCTCGAACTTCAACCAATGAGAATAATTTCTCATACCTAAAAACAAAAGAACCATACTCACAACTCCCATAGGGGAGAAGGAGATTTCCAAAACAGAAACTAAAAACCCCATAACAGGGTTTGAGAAAATCTCATAAAGAGAGACTAATTTATTAATCAAAACAAGAAAATGAACTAAAAACTGAAAATAAAAGGGGAAAAGGGGCTTACCATGGATGAAATCATCCATGACAGCCCCTAATTGATGAAAAAGGAGTAGGGGAGGCTAGGGTTTGAGAGGGAGAAAAAGAGAGAGGGGGCGTGTTCATGAGGTTACTATGTTACTTTAGGACTTAATTTCAATATAGCAATAATGAAGCATTGAAGCTCAATGTTATTGTTATTTACAACGAAGCTTAACATGTATCTAATAATGTGGTTTTTCTTCTTTCAAAAAAAATAAAATAATGTGGTTTTTCTTAAAATGTTGTATAGATGTAGTTTATTCTAATAATTTTCTAACTATTGGAAGCAATTATACTTATTTGGAAAAATAAATACTATGAAAAATATTACTTTCATTCCTCCCAATTCTTTCAAGTGGTGTAAATAATACGAGCCGAGCTCTAATTTGTCTCCATAGTGTCGTAGTATGTATGTGGACTACTTTCTCACGAAGCAGGATTGGAATATAAAATAAAAAGAGAATTTCATTAGTTAAGGTAGCTCGACTCGATTACTCAACGTTGAGCTCGCTTGAGTCGAGTTTTCACTGAGCTTTGATGAAGTCGAGTACAAGTCGAATTTTGACTGATCCAAGCTCGAGAAGCTCACAAATTGTCTTGACTCATTAGCACGCCAAATGTAGATAATATGTTTTATTACTTTTGATAGTACTTAATAATTGTATTTTCGTGGAGCTCGACTCCACTCGCCAGCACCTCGAGGGAAGCTTGAGTCCGATTTGAGTTTTGACCGAATTGCTCACAAGATATCTCGTCTCATTTACGCCCCTAATTGTCCTTAGTGCTACAAATTTCATATTGCATTTTTTTTTGCTAAACTTAATGCTACCAGTTAATTTGAGAACAACAATATGACTATAACCTTTTCCCTCCCTTTTCTTTGCGAACAAGTGAGGGTAAGCATATTTATTGTTTATCCTTTGTATATAAATTGTTAAAAATTCTAAAACTGAAAATAAACGTCAGTCCTCGAATTCACCGTGATGCTGAGTTGAGCAGTGTAAGCTTAAAAAAAAGGTCAACAATATCGGCCCGTTGACCCGGAAATTTCAGCCGAATTGTAAAAGCAAAGAATTTTGGGCCTGATTAATTCCCAACTTTTCTGAATTGGCCCTACTACTTTAAAAAGCCCATAAATAAACATAAAATGTTCTTTTTGTTATTACATTTTCTTTCAGATACGTTAGAGTTTCTCTCTCAAAATGAAGCTTAGTTTAACCCACGTATTCCAACAGTGCTATTGCTAAGTAAGAGTAGTATTTTCTTTTGCCAACTCAAAATCAGGTCTCTAATATTGTTTCCTTGATTCTAATTCTTTTTAGTGCACAGGAATTATTAATGTAAGACTGATATTATATTACAAGAGGTGAACCAAGGACCCTTGGGTTCAATGATATGTCTTCCTATCCCCCACATGGGAGACCAAGGTTCAAATCTTGGTGGAAGTAAAAATTTCAATATTGTTGGGGGGGGGTTGGGGCTTGTTGGGCCTCTGGGGTGAGTGACCCCGTGCGAGGGCAGCGCAGAGGAAATTCTTCTTACCACGGGTTCCGAAAGGGGCAAAAAGAATCTCCTTAATAATATTACAATTTTTTATTATATTATTATGCGGTTGAATTATATACATCTATTTAGGGGTGTAAGTTCGATTTTCGAATCAGTTTTGGGGTAAAATCGAACCAAATCGAAATAAATTCGGTTTTCACATTTCAAGTCCATATCCAAACCAAAATTCATCCCAAACCAAACCAAACCGAAATTACAAAACTAAAACCAAACTGAACCAAAATTCTTTTATGATGCAAAAAATTGTTTTCCAAATCTTACAAATACACGAAAATTTCAAGTTTTAAATCATCAAACATATAAGAATTACTTCAAATCACTACTAAAGCTTAAAATTGAAGTACTAGAACTAAAGATAATTGATAAAAATTAACGAAAATAATGAAAAAAGATAAGAAAATAGAAGATGTTCTTCGGTTCTTCCTTTCAAAAAGATTAAGATTGTCTTCTTCCTCTCGAAAACGTCCACTATACCCCTTTCTTTGTCTATTTCGAGCTCTCAATTCGAAGTCCACCACAAAGATTTCGAGATCCATAAATGGAGTGAGGAGAGAGAAATGAGCTGGGAGAGAGAAACGGAAGAGAGAAAGACGAGATGAGAGGAGAGAGAGAAGCGGCTGGGGAGAACCGGAGAAGAGAGAAGAAAGTAAGGTTTTGTTAATTGTTAATGGGAGTGGAAGGAAAACCTTGCTTTGGTTTGATTTTTTTTTTTTTGTTTTTCAAAATAAAAACCAAACCAAACCGAAAAGATGAAAAATTTCCAGTCCAAACCAAATCCAATTTTGAAAAAAACTAAACCAAATTATTAATTCACTTTGGTTTGGTTCGATTTTCGGTTTTTAACCAAATAAGTTACACCCCCTACATCTATCTCAACATAAACCCTTAAGAATGATTTTGTACTCCTAATTTTTTTTTTTTTTTTGAAATTATGATTACAACATCTAGACAATATATATAGGAGTACCAAATACCTGACAAGGTTGAATTTTGTTTGGCAGCTATAGGTGCTCACACATGGTCGGTTGTCAAGATGCATAAATTTTTTTTACTGACTGAGCTGTCTATTGTCCACACATGCATGAGTATTATTGTATGGATTAATCTAATCATATAGTATTAAAATGCTCTAATAATATTGAAAATAGGGTATTTAGTGAAAGGAACATTCCAAAGATCAGTGACAAAAAGTGACAGAATGGAAATTTCAGATATGCACGTGTATGGGGGAGTACTTGGAACATTTACATTGGAGAATTTCACTCTGTAATTTGTCAGTACAGAAGTGACATCTATTCATTTTACCCTCCTAATGTATTAATGTAAAATGTAAATATAATATAATTAACACATGCCTGACACCATCTCATTCCAAGACCCATTGTTCTGCTCTATATATTTTCTTTTGATTTAACCCACAATTTTGTCTTTCATCTAATTTCCCCACCATAATTTGCTTTAACCCACAAATATAATTTTGGTACCCTAAAAGCAAAAACCGTTTCCAAAACAGAGTTTAACATTTCAGGGTTAATGGTTTAGGTATATAGCTGACAAAAATCGACCCAATTCACCAACCCAATTCCAACTCAACCCAAAAATGACGAGTTGAATTAGGTTAAGATTTTCAACCCATTTAATTAAAATGGGCCGACCTAACCCAATCCGTTTAATTAAATGGGTTGGGTCAGGTTAAAAATTTCTAACCTGAATTTAACTCATCTAACCCGTTTATACTTAGATGGGTCAGGTTCTGGTTGGGTTAACCACTAACCCGTTTAATTTTCCCTTTCGCTATTTACCGCCCGTATTTACTAAAAACCGCCCGAATTTTTTTCAAGATTTTCCTAAACTACCCCTCCCCTTTCACCCCACTCTTACTCTCTCACCTCTCATCCAACTTCACCTCACTCCACCTCTCGAACCTCCACCACCAGTGTACCACCACCAACACCAACACCACCACCGACAGACCGCCACCACCACCACCGGCAGACCACCACCATCGGCAGACCACCCCACCGGCAGACCACCCCACCGACAGACCACCACCACCGGAGTCACACTCACGCACCACCACCACCAGTGTTTTTTTCGTTTCCTCCACCGAGGAAACGAAACAGATCTTCATAACTTACAAGTCCAGGCGCAATAATGTGAAACAATTTGATCTTGCAATAATGTGTTGTAAAATTACAATTTATTTCCTCTTTGAATATCAATTGCAAAATGTAATACGATCAAATTTTCATTCAATATGTTCAACACTTATATTTGAATCTGAAATATACTTTTAGAATCCAAACAGTAGTAATGTTTTCAAGATATTAAGGAATTCATGTTCTTCATGTTCGGAAATTCATGCTACATAATTTGGAAATTAAAAAAAAAACAATGGAACCAAAGTGTTTTTTCGTTCCCTCCATGGAGGAACCGAAATGAATTTTCGTTCCCTCCATGGAGGAAACGAAGATCTGTTTCCTTTCCTCCATGGAGGAAACGGAATGAAATTTTGTTTCCGTTGATGGTTGTCCGCGACAGTGAGGTGGTGCTCCGGTGGTGGTGGTCCGCGGTGGAGGTGGTGCACGAGTGTGGCTCCGGTGGTGGTTGTCCGTCGGTGGTGGTTAGGGGTGTTCAAGAAAACCCGACCCGCATTACCCGACCCGCAACAAAAAAACCGGGTAATAAAATTGATTTTTCCATTTTTAGCGGGCCGGTACCCGACCCGAAAATAAGGGCATGAACCGGGTCGGGTAATGGGCCGCCTTTTGTGTTAACCGGGTACCCGAGTACCCGCAACTTTTTTTTTGGATTTTTTTTTTCTCACATCTACTGTATCTGACTTACTGTAATAGGTTTATTTTTCACTGACTCTATTACTCCTAACTCTTTGAGACTTTCATCTTAGCCGCACTGCACAAAATAAACCACAACCAACAAATCCTTCCCCTGCCTCTTCACTATATTGAGCAAGCTAGCAGCCCACCAACATCTAGCCATCGCATGCACCTCCATAGTAGTAACTTGGATATTTTAATCTCAACTCATATTGAATTGTTGCTGAATATAAATGCTACTGTGATTCAGGCATTCAACATTTCAATTGTTGCTGATTTTTTTTTTTGTATATCTGATGAATGATGTGATAATTGATATTAACAAGTTGTAGATAATTTACTCAAAGTGGCAGGGAATAATTTGCCTTTGAGTTTCATTGCTGCATAGAGAACTTTGAATTGTACATGGCAGGGTGATAGTTGTAATTTGTAAAGAAGATTACAAGAGGCAAGTCTCTTGTTGGTATTAGATCCGGGTACCCTATGACCCGACCCGGAATAATTGGGTACCCGGTTATCGGGTACCCGGTTTTTCTGGATCGGGTCACGGGTCGATTATTTTACTACCCGCATTCACCCCTAGTGGTGGTTGTCCGCCGGTGGTGGTGGTATGCCGGTGGTGGTGGTGGTGGTGGTGGTCCACTGCTGGTGGTGGTCCGCCGGTGGTGGTGGTGGTGGTAGTGTGAGGTGAAGTTGGATGAGAGGTGAGAGAGTAAGAGTGGGATGAAACAGGAGGGGTAGTTTAGGAAAATCTTGAAAAAAATACGGGCGATTTTTAGTAAATACAGGCGGTAAAATTTTCCATCCAAAAAATCAATTTTTCGAGTTAAATGAATAATAAAAAGGGTTGTATTGCATTTGGATTTGTTTTCTTGTTATGTATGGACTCTATGTACTTTGAAATTCTTAGAATGTGAGGTACTTACTAATCAGGTGACGTTAATAGGAAATATAAAAATGATATTAAGTTGGTTAGTTGGTCGATTTCAGTTCGACCCACTTATTATCAGGTTGGGTTAGGTTGAGAATCTCAACCCGTTTTAACTAAACAGGGTGGGTTGAGTTGAGAATCTCAACCCGTTGAAGTAAACGGGTCAACCCAAACCCAACACAGGTCGATCTACTTCCAGCCATAGTTAGGTAGATAGAAAAACTCATGCTAAGTCAGGGGTTTTTATTTTTATTGTTTATTTTTTTAGGGCAACACTAATTTCCCTTTTTATCATTGTTTCTTGTACAATACTCTCTCCATCAAAAACTCATTTCTTCTGCTCGAAAAGGAGCTACAACGTTTACTTATTACAATTTAATGCACAATTTTAACCATTAGTATTTTTTATTATATGTTTATAAGATTTATGAAAAGTTATTGTATTGGAAGTTTACATTAAGATGAAGATCCCATGTTATTATATTTTACATATATATTGGTGATTGGTAGAAAAAGTATGGCTTAAGTTTCATACCTTGACCTTTCAAAGAGAAATGTTTTTTTTTACAACGAGAAATCGTACATTAATTAAAAGAGGAAGTACAGCCTAATGCTAATACAATCCAAACTAAATCAAACAAACAACCCTAAAGGAGCTTTAGGAGCTCGTACATTCCACCTAAAACAAAAGTAAATAAAACCGATACAAAGTCGCTTTGGAAGGGGGCGTCGCGGGTCAGTGCATGTGATGGATGCAAACCTCGGATGGCTGATGGAAGTGGTAGAAGAAGCGGATGACGATCACGATCCGGACAACGAACAACCATCGGCGAGCGTCGCGTCTCGCCGCATGAGAAATCCCAACGATCTGCTATCGCTTGTGATTCTGAGCTCATGATCATGTGAGTCACATTCCATTGTGACTCATTACTCTCAATCGAGAGTATCTCGGGTTTCTTCATGAAGTAGGAGAAACGCTGATGAGTGGGCCGGGCGTGCTGAAAACCCCTAGATGCAACTGGGGTGCCGCCTGTAGATTTGAAGTTGTCAAGGCAAAGACAATTGAGATCAACGCCAAGCAAAAAAGAGAGCCGGACAAGTCAAGCTCCCGTACACACCTCCGATTTGCAAAATCGAAAAACAAACATCCCTACCATGAAAATCAATCATCGCCTCGTCCATGCTTATGCACCTTGTCCCTCAGCACATAGTCCTAAAAACCGACATATTCTACTGTTATAACCTTGAACCACCAATCCTGACCTAACTGGTAACTACTTGTCGATGGGCTCAACCAACAACTAACAACATCTTTAGCAACTCCTGGAAAACCATCGCACTCCTATTATTCGGAGATTGAACACACCTTTTAAGAAACAACCAGACTTACTGACAACAACCATAACTAGTTGGAGAACCCAACAACCTGGGAGGAGGGGGAGGGGAGGCCCGACACTAACAGGGGGGTAGGGGAAAGGGAAGCCCGACACTAACAGGGGGGAGGAGAAAGGGACGCCCGAAATAAAAACAGGGGAGGGGAGCCCATAACAGCTACAACACTAAACAGGGACGCTAAGACGGGGACGGGGACCAAGGACAACGACGGGGAGGGGGATGACCAACGCGGGGATCCAAAGAAACTCAACACAACCAAACAGCGACGAGGAGGGGAGGCCTGACCAAAATGCACCACCAAATAATTGAACGCACCGGGGAGGGGGTGGTAGAAACAACCTAACCGATGGCGGTGAAGGGGAAAATGGACGGGAAAACGGCGAAGGGGAGGGAAAAACAACCTAACCTACGGTGAGGGAGGGGGTAGGGTGACGCGACGGGGGGGACGGAAGAGGGGACACGACGGTGGGGGTGAGGGAGGGGGAGGGGAAGGAAGGGGAAGCAACGAAACTAAAAAAAATGACAAGGAGGACTCGACGCAGGCTCGCCGGCAACCCTGCGGCCACCGGCGAGCCTGCGGGGTAGGCTGAAAAAGTGGGGGTTTACCAAGGGTTTGGAGAGTTTTTGGGGAGGGCAGTTGTTAGAGAGAGAAAGGGTTTTTTCTCAAAGAGAAATGTTGCAATTAGGAGTTTGTTCTATTGAGCTAGATTTGACTTATTATTTTCACTTTACGCCATGCGGACTCCTATTTCATCACAAGGCATGGAAATAGACCATTAATCAAATTTAAATTCATTGTTGAAGTTATCAATTCTCTCAAATTTTATCATAACTTATTGACACTTATAAGAATTCATGTAAACTTATATTCTTTGAAATAAGTAAAAAAGAATAAATTGAATAGAAGCCATTGTAATTTTGAAACAGATGAGCCTAAGGGCCTGTTTGACAAAAATAGTTGTTGTGGTAGCTGTTAGCTGTAGAAGTAGCTTTCAGCTGTTAGAGTTTGGTTGTGAAAATAGCTTTTCTGGTAATGAGTGTTCGGTTAAACTAGTTGTTAGTTTTAAAAACTAATAGGAAAAATTGTCAAGAATAAGTCAACCTTTGCGCTGTCCGCTAAAAATAAGTCAACCATTTGATTATCCTAGAATAAGTTAACTTTGATATCACTTAAACTTTTAACAAGTCAAATGACTTGTAACCTGTTCAATAGGTAATTAAGCTTTTTTTTAAATTTTTGAATTCTTTTTTCTCTCTCTTCCCTCTCTTCTTCCTTCTTCCCTCCCAAATCGAGTAACTCACCTATCCACCCTCGCCCACCAGCACCAACCATTCCGTCCAATATAGAACTCTTAAACAAGATTATAATATGCTAGATTGCTAGTTCTAGCTTCTCCAATAATCAGAATTTCCATGAATTTTCAACAAAGAATAATAATACATCAAGTACAAGCTTCTTCATACTATCACAACTAAACATTAGTACAAAATATGAGGAACAATAATACTATATATTATATATCTAATAATACTTCTATTACAACAAAAAATTACCCAGCACCAATGCATTGTGAAGATCGAGGCCCTTGGCAGTGGCGAATGGATTTGGAGGAGAGAGAAAGTGAAGGGGAGGTAGAAGAAGAAGAAGTGAAGTTTGAGGAGGAGGTCAGAGAATGAGTTGAGATTGTTGAGTGTGTGGTGGTTGTTGAATATGAAAAACAAGAAGATGATGAAGAACAAGATGAAAGAGAAAGAGCACGAGAAGGAGAAATGGAGGAAGTTGCAGATCTTCGGATTTTTCATCATTATTATCATTATCATTATCACCGTTTAATCTCAATTGCTCGAAATTCAACCGTCATTCACACCATTTGTTAATTAAATTCAATCAAATTTCGATTATAATTTGACTTTCGTTTGGTTTTTTGGACGATTGAAGGTTTATTGAGGGTCAAAATTAACGAAAAACAAATTGTGTAATCGGAGAAGAATAAGAAGAACAAGAAAGAAAAAAGAATGGAGATGGCAGCTCAGTTAAAGCGGGGGATATCTCGGCAATTCTCGACAGGATCGTTAAGGAGATCAGGGAGGTTCAGCTTCAAGAGGCAGTCATCGATGGATCCTCAAAGGAACACGATGAGGTTCAGCTTTGGGAGGAAATCATCGCTTGATCCGATACGGCGAAATTCAGCTGTTCTTGGCTTGTAAAGGGGATGTGAAAGGAGTTCAGCATTTGTTGGATGAAGGAACTGGTGTTAATAGCATTGCTTTGATTTTGGGGTGGTGGTGCGGTGGAGTTTGGGCGAGGGAGGTCAGTGGAGAGATAGGGGTTTTCTATTTTTTTTTTTTTGAAACAAGGGGTTTTATTTTCAAAAAGATAAAAGTTATAATAACAACCAATTAAATTATGACACCTAGATATTTAACCAGTTTAATAGGTTAACAACAAGTCATGACTTGTTAAAAACATATTGTTATTAAGGTAGGCTTAATCCAGGATAATCAAATGGTTGACTTATTTTTAGTGGACGGGGTAAAATTTGGCTTATTCTTGACAATTTTTCCAAAATAATAAAAATAAATTATATTCCATCTTCAAAAGCTACTCCAAAAGTTACCTTGATACGCTCAAGTTATACGATGTTTTTGTGGTATTTTGGGTACACTTTGCTAAGGGATTTATTTGTAATTGTTAATGTTTGCATATAAATCGATTTTAGCGGAAGTTCGGAATTTTATATATTAATTATTGTTAAAGTTGTAAGTTCCGAGCTCTTGGAAGCATGAATGGTTCCACAACATCGTCTCACCAACCAAGCTCCGCCACAACCAAGCTCCACCAGTCGCATCGCAAGCATGCCCAGCATCGCAAGCCCAAGCACCGCATGCCTAGCAAGCTCGGCAGCATCGCCCAGCTCTCGCGCATGCTCGCCCGGCGCGCGCATGCTCGTCGCACGCGCAGCTCTCGCACCTCGCGAGCTAGGTCGCACCTCGCGACCTGCTTGCTCGCGACTCGCGAGATCCTTCGCACCTCGCGACCTCTTGGCCTGCCCCAGCTCTTCAGCTCGTGTTGGAGGCAGTAACTCATCGCACCTCGCGAGTTACTTCGCACCTCGCGACCCCTAGGTCGGTGTAATTGTCGGCTGATTTTTGAGCTTTAGTATAAATACTAAACTCTATTTTTGGACCTAGGGGCGCAGGCCACAAGGAGAGGGAGTCTCCAAAACTCCACTCCTCTCTTGTTGTCTTCTCTTTTTAGTTTTTATTTTCTAGTTTAGTTTTAGGAGATTTCAACTATGGGATTGGCTTATGCTATGCCGATTGTAGCTTGAACCGTTCTTGAACGAGATTAATATGGAGCTTCAAGCATTATTGTGAGATCTTTCCTCTCTATTTAGTTTCTTTGATTATGGTTTAATTTCTATGCTTGCTTTCTATGATTTTTGCATAATTATGCTAGGAACGTTACTAGTTTGATTGTGTAATTAATCTAATGCTAGATTTAAGAATAGAATCGGATTGTTTTATTCTTTTATCAATTGGTAGCAAACTAGGAAGTAACTTAGATGCAGATCGTCTTGGTTATTTCTTGGGGAAATTGAATCAACTGTTGAATGTTTATCGCTTGTATGACGTTAGCATGTCTGTTTGTTCTCTGTGTTTATTGCTGCTATTAGATTGAACTTAGACGCTATCGGACTAGGTTATCCTTTAGTTAGGGTTTTATAGTCACGCTGATCGTGCTATTCAACTAAGAATAAGGAGAACACGAGATTAATTCTCAACAATAGATAATTATGGAAATAATTAGAGTGGAGGTTCAAGGATCGATAATGAATTGAAGGGAATGTTAATCGGATTCAAGATCTTTCCATATTGATTTCTCATTTTATTTAATTATGCTAGTTAATTATAGTTTGTTTATAATCTACTTGAAACCCCCCTTATTATTAGGTTTCTCGGCCCTTAGCTTAATCTAGGTATTGAATCCCGCTAAGTATTAAACTCGTCCCTGTTTCCCTGTGGATACGACCCCTACTTCCATTATACTAGCTTAGTGTAAAAGAGAGTAGGAGAAATTTTATCTTTGGCCGGGTGCGGTGCACAACGACACATCCGCGCCCGCCAAATTTTGGCGCCGTTGCCGGGGATACAGTGTTACTGGTTTGTATTTAGTGTGATTTTTGGATGGTATTGCTTGTGCTCTTTGTTTTTGGTTGGCCACTCATATAAAGAATTCCCTTTTTGTTTTAGTTTCTAGTTTTCATCTTCCATTGAACTCTATGTATTTCACTTTTGTATTTTGGACAAGAAGCATGGAACTTGTTGCTTAAACTCTCTTGGGAATGGTTGATTGAAGCTTTTGACGGTTTATTGTAAGATTTACTCTATATATTGGTTATTGTCGAGCTTTAAATATTTATATTAATGGTCATGACTTGGATTAGCTAGGAGTACTACTAGTTGATGTTTGTTGTTGACTTAATGCTAGGTTTTGGATATAATCTGATGTTATATGCTCAACCATGTTGTAGTAAGCTAGGTATTAACGATGCATTGCAAGAGTTCTTCTCAATCAATTTTGCAGGTACTTGAAGTGGAGATTGACATGGAACCACCATTGTCACACATGGAGCACAACCCAATGATTAAGCTTAAGGTATTAAGTCGAGCTAACGACTTTAAACAACAGCGCTTCTCGGGAGGCAACCCGAGACCCCTTTTTATTTTCTTTCTTTTTCTTTATTTCTCATCAAATTTCCACCACCACAATAAATTTTCTTTCACCCACCGCCCACACACTACAAAAGATCCACAACCAATCTTAATTCACTTGTAACCAAAATCTATAAAAGAAAATCCGTTGGGAGGACTTCAATAGCTAGGAGTTGGTAACACTAGAGGATTGAGATTGTTAATGTATCTTTTCGATCTCTTAAGTTAGGTGCAAATCTCAAAATTTTAAAAATTTGAATTTGTCATTTGTTTGAGTGATTCGAGGGAGAGGGTTGTGAGTTGAGTTATGAGATTTGAGTTGGTGTTGTTAAGAAATTTGAGTTTGACAGATTGCTTTTCATGAGTTTTGAGCATTCGATCTTCGATTTACCCGATCGTCGGTTCCCCCCCCCATTTTCAGTTTACTTTTTCTTTTAATTGTCGACACATTGAGGACAATGTGTAGTTTAAGTAGGGGGGAGGGTATTCTCATTCTCATGTATCTATGTTGTATATATTACTTTTAATTTGAAATGAAAAATGAAAAAAAAAATTAAATAAATAAAATGAATGATGATGAAGTGAATCCCGCTGAGTTGAAAACCCGCAAGGGCGGGCGACTCGGGCAAAATTGGGGGCTCGGATAGGTCGAAAACCCGGAAGGGCGGCCTATGCAAAAAAAGGGCTAGTTGAGCGGGTGAGTTTTGTGAGCCGGAAAAAGAAGAGAGATGAAAAAAATGTGAGAAGCTAGGATGAAAACCCGAAAGGGCTCCTAGGCAAAATGAGAGATGAAAGAGAGAATTTTGTATTTTGAAAACTCATTTGCCGGAGTGAGTGTCATAAGGTGGAAAGCGTTTTCGGGTAAGGTTGGTGAATTCATCCTTGATTTTGTGAAGATTTATTTTGGCTTTCACATTCTTTTGGTTGATTGTTTGTTTTTGGGAGTAAGCATGGAATTTATCCCTTTTTGTCTTTGTTCCATGGCTTGCTATTTTAAGTTAGTTGTTGTAGTAGTAGGTCATCTTTTGAGGTTTGGGAGAGCTGATAGTTTAGTGTGTCGTAAGCTGGCATTTTGATTCTTGTTGGTGTTGTTGGCTAAACTTGTTGGTGTTGCTGGTTATTATTGTTGTCGCGTCTTTGTATATTTCAGGTGAGCTTGAATCTAAGTGTGGGGGAATCATCATCCCTTACGTTTAGGTTTTGAGCGTATTTTGTTAAGATGTGATGATGATGATGTAGTTGATGGGGAGTGTAGGTTGGTGTCGATAGCTTGGGCGATGATTTAATTGGTATTTCTCATTTTTGAGTTTACTCGAGGTCGAGTAAAGTTCAAGTGTGGGGGTATTTGATACGCTCAAGTTATACGATGTTTTTGTGGTATTTTGGGTACACTTTGCTAAGGGATTTATTTGTAATTGTTAATGTTTGCATATAAATCAATTTTAGCGGAAGTTCGAAATTTTATATATTAATTATTGTTAAAGTTGTAAGTTCCGAGCTCTTGGAAGCATGAATGGTTCCACAACATCGTCTCACCAACCAAGCTCCGCCACAACCAAGCTCCACCAGCCGCATCGCAAGCATGCCCAGCATCGCAAGCCCAAGCACCGCATGCCTAGCAAGCTCGGTAGCATCGCCCAGCTCTCGCGCATGCTCGCCCAGCTCTCGCGCATGCTCGTCCAGCTCTCGCGCATGCTCGCCCAGCGCTCTCGCATCGTCGCACAGCAGCTCGCACCTCGCGAGCTAGGTCGCACCTCGCGACCTGCTTGCTCGCGACTCACGAGATCCTTCGCACCTCGCGACCTCTTGGCCTGCCCCAGCTCTTCAGCTCGTGTTGGAGGCAGTAACTCATCGCACCTCGCGAGTTACTTCGCACCTCGCGACCCCTAGGTCGGTGTAATTGTCGGCTGATTTTTGAGCTTTAGTATAAATACTAAACTCTATTTTTGGACCTAGGGGGCAGCAGCCACAAGGAGAGGGAGTCTCCAAAACTCCACTCCTCTCTTGTTGTCTTCTCTTTTTAGTTTTTATTTTCTAGTTTAGTTTTAGGAGATTTCAACTATGGGATTGGCTTATGCTATGCCGATTGTAGCTTGAACCGTTCTTGAACGAGATTAATATGGAGCTTCAAGCATTATTGTGAGATCTTTCCTCTCTATTTAGTTTCTTTGATTATGGTTTAATTTCTATGCTTGCTTTCTATGATTTTTGCATAATTATGCTAGGAACGTTACTAGTTTGATTGTGTAATTAATCTAATGCTAGATTTAAGAATAGAATCGGATTGTTTTATTCTTTTATCAATTGGTAGCAAACTAGGAAGTAACTTAGATGCAAATCGTCTTGGTTATTTCTTGGGGAAATTGAATCAACTGTTGAATGTTTATCGCTTGTATGACGTTAGCATGTCTGTTTGTTCTCTGTGTTTATTGCTGCTATTAGATTGAACTTAGACGCTATCGGACTAGGTTATCCTTTAGTTAGGGTTTTATAGTCACGCTGATCGTGCTATTCAACTAAGAATAAGGAGAACACGAGATTAATTCTCAACAATAGATAATTATGGAAATAATTAGAGTGGAGGTTCAAGGATCGATAATGAATTGAAGGGGATGTTAATCGGATTCAAGATCTTTCCATATTGATTTCTCATTTTATTTAATTATGCTAGTTAATTATAGTTTGTTTATAATCTACTTGAAACCCCCCTTATTATTAGGTTTCTCGGCCCTTAGCTTAATCTAGGTATTGAATCCCGCTAAGTATTAAACTCGTTCCTGTTTCCCTGTGGATACGACCCCTACTTCCATTATACTAGCTTAGTGTAAAAGAGAGTAGGAGAAATTTTATCTTTGGCCGGGTGCGGTGCACAACGACACATCCGCGCCCGCCAAATTTTGCCCTAAAAGCTAATATTTATAGCTTTTTCAAAACACTATAGTTCAAACACTAAAAGCTACTCCATACACTACTTCACCAAACACAACTTTTTACCATTATTAGAATTTTGACTTAGTCCAAACAGTAAGAGCTATCTCAAAAGTAATTGTCAAACACACCCTAACTAAGAGGAATGATCTAGATATAACTACTTTCTTACATGTCAAAGTCTAATATTGTTAATTTTGAGGTGTAACAAGATTACTATTAATTCTTTTTTTTTCTCTATAATCTGCTAGATTTCAGCAACAAGTCGGCAAAGAGATGGTCAATTATGAACATGATTACTAAAAAAAAAGGATGTATTTTAAGAGACAATGAATCTGATTCTGCTCTTTTCATGGTTAAATCTTTGCCAAGTCTACAACCATTAACCCACACAATAGAATTATCGATCTAGTCATAATGACCTGGATTTAATCATAATCTTTTCATTATCTGAATCAGCTTTGCAAAAAATAAAAAAACTCCCACGTGACACCGACCAAAAGAAGTTGGAAGTATACGGTTTTTTCACCAAATACCCCTGACAAATAAATTTATTCACCAAATACCCCCACTTTTTTCAAAATTCATCAGATACCCCTGACCTTTAAAAAAATTCACTAGATACCCTTTTGTTGACGGACGTTAGTCCTCCGTTAGCTTTTATTTACAATTTTGCCCTAAGTCAACCTAATTAGCCCTAAGTCAACCTAATTAGCCCTAAATCAACATAATTAGCCATAAGTCAACCTAATTAACCCTAAGTTAACCTAACTCCCTCTCCCTAACCCACCCCCAACCCCAGCCCCCCAGCCCCAACCCCCCCCCACCCCCCCCCACCCCCATTTACCCCCAGCCCACCCCCCCCCAACAACCCCCCACCCCCCCCCTCCTCAAAAATCGCGCCTCCCCACCCCTTCGAATCCGCGCCTCCCTCCCTCCCTTCCCTCGGCCGTAAAATCGCTCCCCCTCCCCGCCGCAAAATCGCTCCCCCCCTTCGAACTCGGGCGATATCGGGCGACAAGGCCGATATAATAACATGTCTACAATTATCATTAGTGAGGGGGGGGGGAGCGGTGGCTGCGTGGGAAGGGGGGTTGCTTGCGTGGGAGGGGGAGGAGGGGGGGCTGCGTGGGGCGGTGGGCGGTGAAGGGGAGGAGCCTGGGCGAGGGGAGGGGGGAGCTGCGGGGAAGGGGGTGGTTGGTGGGTTGTGAGGGGGGCTAGGGGTGGGTGGGGGGCTGGTGGGGTTGGGGGTGGGTTAGGGAGAGAGAGAGAGAGAGTTGGGTTGACTTAGGTTAATTGTGTTGACTTAGGATTTTTTAGGATTTTTAGGGTTAATTAGGGTTTTTTTAGGGTTAATTAGGGTTAATGACTAACGGAGTTAACCGCCGTTAGTCATTAAGGGCATTTTGGGTAATTTTTTTAAAGGTCAGGGGTATCTGGTGAATTTTTTTAAAGGTCAGGGGTATCTGGTGAATTTTGAAAAAAGTGGGGGTATTTGGTGAATAAATTTATTTGTCAGGGGTATTTGGTGAAAAAATCGTGAAGTATATTATAACAATGTGACGCAAAGCCACAATGAAAAAATTGAATGGATCTGTTGCACAATAACTTATTGTGCATTAGTCAATTAGGTTTTGTATGATATAGTCAGTTTTTATTTGATATAATCAATTTTTGTATAAGTTGAAAACCTTTTGTATAGGCAGTTTTTGTACGATATAGTTAGTTTTCTATGGTATAGTCATTTTTTGTATGATTTGAGTACATTTTGTATGGTCAATTTTTGAAAAATATAGTTAGTTTTCTATGATATATTTAGTTTAGATTCATAATTAATTATTGTGAACCCGATTCACCCAAGACTTGTAGAAGCTGCAATACTCCCCAACCTTTGTCCATTATAATCTAAATATCACCAATATGTTATTATGCCCTATTCTTTTGGATTGGGAGAAACTGAACTGAACTGAACTGGTAGAAACTGAAATAACCGAACTAAAGCCGAACATAAGAGAGAACGAACATGGGAGAGTGTATGAACGGCAAGCCCAGGAGAGTACTAAACCGAATCGAACTAAACTAAACCGAACCGGCAAAGGCGAAGTGAAAATTAGTCCAAAAAAACAGGACGTTATTCATGCCTGTTCGAGCTAGCAAAAAAGGCCTACTTCAAGTAAGCCCAAATAGGGACTTGGGAATAGGATTATCAGTCTGACCGAAATGGTAGACATGCTTAATGCTTTGCTTCCCCTTTTTGTATTTTAGAAAGTAATTGCATCCACCTCAGATAGGCAGTGATATATACAGATTTGATAGTGGTGGGACGGAATTAAGGGGAAAAAAACTGTACCCATCACGGATGATGAGGCATATATGAATTTGAAGTTGTAACCATCTCATAACCACACCCCAGTGCGCTCTTTACAAAACTACTCAGTTTTATGTACTTCCTCTATTTTAAAATAAATGAAACACTTATCGACTTAAGTCGTTTCAAAATAAATAAAACGTTACTTATATTTGGTGCTTACTTCTCTCTATCTCTCTCTCTTCATCGCATGAGTCCCTCTTTTTCTCTCTCTTCTCCTAAATCCCCGTACATAAACCCTACGTTTCATTTAAAACAGAACGGAGGAAGTACAATATTGTTTTCAGAATAACCAGCTTAAGTCAATAGACCTAAAAATGAACTTATAAAGTTATCTTTATTGAAATTAAAATTTTGAAGTGGGTGGATAATTGGATATGAGTATATGATGAGTAGGTTCCTAGGTAGATAATGAGGCAAATATGGTTTTCATTGTGTGTCCGTCAAGGTTGGGAATAGAGCCATGGAGTGGCATCATCCTTGTAGTTGTTGGTCTCGCCCGTGGACGTCCAACTTGGACAAATGTTCCTTTTACAAAAAGAGCTACAGCCTACAAGTCTTAAGCAACCACAAATTATCAGAAAAACACTAAAAACATCTACCAACTTCAATTTCTCGCAGTTCAGTTCAGTTACTCTCTGCATTTCAGTTCAATTCCTCGCAGTTCAGTTCAATTTTTCGCAGTTCAGTTCAGTTCAACCCAGTTCAGTCCAAAAGAACGGGGCCATAGAGCACAATGTATGACAATATGATAGTGATGAATTTTGTAGGAAAACCTCAAGTTCATGTGCATGCTAATGAAACTTAAATCCTCAAATATATTTTTTTTCTCCATACAATTGCATTACCACTCAAATAATCAAAAATACATTCTGAAGTGGTTATTGTTGGTAATTAGATTTTAGGAAGAAAAAAATAGATGTTTTGCTGGTAGACACGCATTATGGTGACATTAGCACGAGGTTTCTCTTATAAACTTAGGCCAAAAGTCACTATCCTTATCCTTTGTCACCTACCAAACGAGCCATTACACTAGAATAGCTCTTGAAACACATTAATCGAAAATAAAGGAAACGGAAACTTGAAAATAAAGGAAAATTGAACTCGAAATTATGCAAAAAGCCATTATCCTCGTTCCTTTACCACCTACCAAACGAGCCGTTAGTCAAATACTAACATAGCTCTTGAAGCACATTAACCGAAAATAAAGGACACTGACAGTTGAAAACTTCAGAAGCTTGCCTCACATAAAATTGTAACCAAAATGCAATCCCTACAAACATCTACTCCTAAATCACATAATGGTTCTCGCTTGAAATATTACAATGAGACTACCTAAGAGTCAGGAATCATTTTCACAATCTGTGCTAGAAATAAAGAGCGCATCAACATGCGACAACGATGGAAAGAAAGCCTACCTACACATTGACATAATACAAGATTTATAGGAATAGCTGCAAAGTCAGAGTTCCATCTTAACTAGTTCTTTTGAGGCTTTGGTTGAATCTGGCTGCAACCAATCCTTAGCGCATATGAGGGCCTCGAGAGTCTCTGGCCGTAATGAGCACCGGTATGAATCCATCTCCTTGAACGATGTATCAAATACAGATTCAGCAGAGACAGTCGAGAGGGGCATGGACAGTATATCCCGGGCCATCTTTGAAAGGGTAGGATACTTTAGCTTGTTCAGCTTCCACCAACCTAGCACATCAAAATCTTGGATCCTTGGTAAAAGAGACTCCTCCAAATATTGATCCAATTCTGACTTCATTTGTTGGCTTGATGTCTCCATGATATACATATCAAAGTCTGAAAGTCCATTGCTGTTAAGAAGGTTGCCTCCTTCTGGGTCTTCTCCCTTGACATAACCACCATTCCCGTCCCTAACAGGGGTTAATGGAAGAGGATGATTCATGTACTCGTGAAAAAGTTCATGGATTCCATCATCAACTACTCTGATGAAATGCGGAGCTTCATCCATAAAGATTTTTGTAAAGCTGAACTCCACAAGTTTCATCTTAAACCGGGGATCCATAGCAACAGCAACTGCCAAGACCAGACAAGAATTCTTCCAGTATTTGTGAAACTTGTCTTGCAAAGGCTTAGCAAGGCCAGCTACAAAGAGATCATCACTTGCAGCAGCACGTGCTAGCTCCAGCTGGATCTTCCAAACCTCATGGAAGAACACGTTTGAAGATGGAGTAGGTTTTGCTAAGAGCAAATTCACAGTATCGTACAAAAGTTTAAGGTACATGCAGATGTTCTCAACTAGACTCCAATCCTCCATGGAAGGGGCATCCTTATAATCAGGGTCACATGTATCTAAGCAGGAAAAGACTTGTTTCAACTCAGAAGCAGCAAGGAGCATTTCATATGTAGTGTTCCATTTTGTGACGTTGTCAAGAGAGAGACTCTTTTCTGTAGGTACTTGAAGCTGTTGCTTTAGCTCCAGAAATTTTTCCTCGTGAGATTCTGACGTCTTCACGTACTTCACACTAGTCCTGATCTTCTTGATGGTTTCTTCACTAGCAGTTATTACTTCTTGAGCCATGCTGCTCAGAGTGCGAGCAATGCAACTCTGAACCAACAACTGGCCATCAAAGAGCATTGGGTTTTTTACTGCAAGCAAGGCCCTCAAGTTTTCAAGGGCAGCTTCACCCAGTGGTTGATTAAAAGTAATTGTGAATAATTTACGATCAAATCCCCAGTCGGACAAACAAGTACCAATAGCATGGCTCAGTGCTCTGTCTGATTCTGGAAATGGCTCCATCACAACATTCAGAAGTCTCCGATGCAACTTCCAGTCATTATCGATGTACTGTCCAGTCACAAAAACATAACCAGTTGATTGACTTGAAGTCCACATATCCAATGTCAGACAAATTCGTCCTGGAATCCCCTCGATAAACCGTTGAAGATTCTGTTTTTCCCTCAAGAAAATTGCTACACAGTCTCCTTGGACAATGTTAAAGCTCACCATATCAAAACGGGGCTGAAGATTTTGGACAAAGGAGACAAATCCTGGATGTTCAACCATGTGAAGTGGGTAATCATGCATGATGATCATCTTAGCGATCTCATGCCGGCAACGATCCTGATCAAAGATGAGATAAGGTGAACTAGAGCTCCTGTAACGCCTTTTTGGTTGATGTTCAGTACCCGCATCAGTTCCACCAGTCTTTGGCATATATGGGGACAACTGATTTTTCTCCTGCTGACGCAGGACAACAGGGCAAGTCCCTTTAGCAATATGACGCTTCAGGTGGCTTGTTCCAGCAACCTTGGAACCAGTACTGTATGCAAATGACTGCTTGCATACCTTGCAGTATGCCCTCCTGCAGCCGGTACCAACTGTTTCAATAGTAAAATGCTCCCAGACGATAGACTTCTTCTTCCGACGCTTATTAGGTTGGGTCTCAGGAGTTGCTTGCTGTGAATTAGGGAGCTCTGTGCTGAGAGGCTGTGTATTAATCAGCTCCATACCAAGAGCATGAGAATTTACAAGTTCACCTCCATGACCATGTGAATTGACAAGTTCTAACCCAACTGCTTGCAAATGAACTGGCTCTACATTGGCATGCTGCATATGCACAAGCTCTGTACTGACTGGCTGGGAATGCACAATATCTGAACCAAGTGGCTGGGAATACACAATATCACCAGGTTGGGAATGAACCACCTCTGCAGTAACCAGGTGCGAAAGAACATGCCCGTCACTGACTGCCTGAGAGTGCACAAGTTCTGAACTCTCAATGTGTTCAGAACTGACAGGCTGAGAAGGCATGTGCTCCAAGCTCACAGGCTGTGAATGCATGTTTTCTGCAGTGACAGTCTGTGCATGGATTTGCTCCGAATTAACTGGCGAATGGGCATGCCCTGAATTGACTAGCTGCGGATGCATGTCTTCCGAGCTGACTGGGTATACTGCCTCCTCACCCAGTGGCTCAGGATGAGCAAGCCCAGCACTTGCATGTTCTTCACCAACTGTATGTGGATCGACTTCTTCGCCCAAACACTGTGAGTTGGCCGCCTCCATATCCATGGGCACAGGTTCAGCTCGTTCTGGTTTCACCGTCACAGAATGCTCTGCTTGCAAATTTTCAATCCCCGACTCTCTTGGCTGCGCATCAGCCTGCTTCGGATCTACCAGTTGATTGCTTTCATTAGTGGAACTAAGAGGTTCCGAATACATGAGATTTGCACTGCCAGGCTGGGAAACAAGCTCAGTACTAACTGGCTGTGAATGCAGAATTTCTGAACTGAACGCCTGTGATTGCATATGCTCTGAGTTGACTACTTGTGGATGCATGTCCTCTGAATTGACTGGTGGTGAATGTACAGCATCCTCACCGAGCGGCTCAGGATCAGCAAGCTCGGAATTCACATTTTCTGAGTTAACCGGTTCACCAGCAGTTTGTGGATCACCTTGTTCGACCATAGGCAGCGCCTCCTCCATATCCATTGGCTCGGGTACAACTCGTTCAGGTTTCACCTTCACAGAATGCCTAGCTTGTGAAGTTTCAAACTCTGACTCTCTTGGCTGGTCATCAGTGTGTTTTGAATCTCCCATTTCGTTATTTTCATCAGTGGTTGTCATACTGCAAAATAAGCCAGAACCTGCAATACGTATAGATGTATAGTCTTAGCGCACATTCTGCAATGAAGTATCAAAACTCGCATATAATAATAAACCAATTAACCCTATAAACTAGAAACAACAATATCGAATATCAATACATATTTTAGTCTCAAAATGAAAAATATATACTTCCTCCGCTTCCATTTAATTGCAACACTTCCACTTTCGGCACTGTTCACATTCACTCATATAACTAGCTTTTGTGTTTCATATGTATGGAAAAATATAGTTATGTGGAATCTTGCCGGATTCGTTATAATGTTTATTGATATCTAATTTTAAAATTTTTACCAAACATAACTAGAGATACTAACAGTGCAAATTGTGCATTGGTAAGCGTAAAATTGGACGTGTTGCAATTAAATGGGAGCGGAGGAAGTACAGTGTAGATGACCCTTCGTACTCTTCATCTAAATGTTTATGATCCAAAGCTCCTAGACTGCTAATAGAATTCAGGAACTATCAAAAGCTAATCCTTTTACTTTGATTCACAAGTAAACAATATACATCCCACATTACACAATATTGCTGCAAACACTTTCATTAAAATGTTCACATCTAATGGGCTTTAAAGGTGCTAAAAGAAAAGGGTTTTCCTATGGTATACTCTTATGTTTCTTTGTATTCTACGATATACCCCCACTACTTAAAACTTCCAAGTGGTACCTTTGAACTTATAATTCTACCTACATAGTAACCCTTCCATTAAAAGAAAAGGTTAATTCTTCTGTTAAATGTATACTTCATGGTAATGTATTTTCAGGATTCTCTCACATTCTACAGTGTATAGCCATCTAACAAATATGTTTGAAAAATCAGCAAGTAAAAAGTTAATAAAAGAACTGACATTTACTTAACAGAAGAACAACTTGTACTGAAAGGAAGAGCATTATGTAGGTAGAATAAAAAGTTCAACGCTACTACTCAAAAGTTTTAAAAATTGACAACACAACTTAGAAGTCAAAGAAACACGAGGGTACCCATTAAAAAATCCCAAAAAGAAAAGAAAACAAAAGGCAAAGGCTTTGGAAATTGTGCAATATAAATTTCATTGTTCAAAGCATGGCTTTCACAACTCATTTTGCATTCGTATCACCAATTCTGAAATAAAATAGCACTAACTGTAATTCTTCACAAATAAACAAAGTCCCTTTTAGCCTTAACTTCTCAGCGATGAAGGCTCAATAGCAGCAAAAATCTCATAACCTTCACAAATAACACCCACAGCTCATACACAATCATTTGCCATAATCATGGGGAAACTACTCCCTCTATTTTTATTAATTGTACCACCTTAATTTTTACATTTGCCAACACACAACTTTGATCATCAATATCTATTAGCAAAAATTACAAGAAGATTTCAAAACATACATTGCAACAAATCCAATAACATTTTCTTTTGTACTAGGAAAAAAACAGGGAGGAAGTATTTCATTCGAAGCTGATAACCCAATACTTACCACCAACAAGACTACCATGACAGAGCTTTAAAAACATGCAGTAGACAAAACTTATCTAAGGATCCTCCTCCCCAACCTCACCAACAACCCGCCGCCGCAACTCCCCCCCCCCCAAATAAAAAGAGGGGGGCGAGGGGGAACAAAGGCGAGAGAGCAATTTCCGACGCAACAGTTACTTGTTATTGTGTATCAGTAGGAGCAATATGTACTCCTAATGCTCACTAACCAAACCCACCAGCAAAGACTTTCAATAAAACGACATGTATAGATGGGGAAAATTTTAATTTCATGATAATTATACAAATCCATGATTGACCCACCATATAATTATAAAGTAACAATCTTTTTTTCCAACAAACATTCGCAAAAAGGATCACAGAGGCTCCTATTGTTGAAGACAATAAAGGGTAAAAGACCAGAGAAAGAAAGAGAGAAAAAAACCATTACCTAAAACTGGGCTCATCCAAACGCAAATATAAGACCCAAAAAAGCCAACAACTTTTTATAATCAAATCGTAGTTAACATATGTTTTCGATCCATCTACAAGAAATAAAAGTAGATCTCCCTAGTTTGTAGCTAATATAGAGAGAAACGAGAAGTCCCATAAAATATGGGCCACCTAAAACACTAAAACAAGATAGAATTATACATACCCTTTGCTAAAAAAAATAAAAATAAAAAATAAAAAAGTAGGCCCAGTAAAGTGAGCCCATCAGAGGGGGGGAAAATGGTAACAAGGGTAAAATAGTCATTTCACTTAATAAGGTTTTCAGCCCCAAAACTTTATGGGCTATTGAACCATCATTGAACAAAGATCGAACAATTTTATTTTTAGGGTTCATGAGTTTAATTTCTGTTTTACAACTTCAACCAAATTCTCAACTACTTTGTTGGGCTCTTTTCCAGAACAAAAAAATAAACCCCTCTTTTTTGTTCTGTGCAAAAATCAAACTGAAGATTACTAAACAGAACACACACAGAGAAACTGACAGACATAACATAGCATTAGTTTACATAACATAATATAAGCCCAGATGAAATTGACCAAAAACAAAAAAGGAATCAAATGAACCAAAAACAAAACCCACCAAAAATCAAAACAAATGAAAAAATTGGAGCCAAAATTCAAACACATGAACTAACGAAGTGACTTACGAACAACTCATGTAGACTTTATATCGCATCGGAAAAAAAAAATCAAAATGTCGAACAAAATCGAAAATCGAAAATCAAAACCTAAATTGAATTTCACATCAAACACCAAATTTCACCAACACAAATAAAATCATACACTCAAAAATCACTTCACGAACTACTCCAGATCAAAAACTAAGCTCAAATCGAAAGATTCAAAAACCTCAATTCTCGAAGTAAAATCTAGGGTTTGAGCGAAAACTTACAATTCAACGATCGATAAAAGAAAAGAAGAAACCAAACAGATCGGACAAACAAATCGAGGAGAGAGAAAGACGAAACACCGTCAACGGCGGTGAAGATCTAGGGTTTTTTTCGACGGGAAGAAAAAAAAATCGAGGAGAGAGAAAAAATGGAGGAGAGAGAAAGTGAGGTGGTGGGGAAATGATAATGGGCTTGGATTGTTGGATTGGGGGAGAGAAAAGGACCAATGGACCTTTATTTTAGGGAAATAAAAGTTTGATGAGATTTGGAGAAATTTGGGACTTTGTTTTGGTGGAAGAAGTTGATAAGGTTAAGAGGACTACTAGTTATGTAAGTTACTAGATCAAGATGGTATAAATATTTTTAGGACCTCTTTTGGGTGAAAATGAGAGGAGAGAGAAAAATGAGAAGCATATAACTATTTTGGGCACTTGGATGGTATTGGATGGGTCACATGGACCATTATATCATATGGTTCTAGTCCAATTGGTTATAATATAATGTATTAAATATTTATGATGAGAAAAAAATTTGATTTTTTTTTTGTAAAAAAATGGTTTTTATTGGTGGACCAATAGCCCATTTTTATTGGGGTAAGATATGTCATATGTGACTATGTGTGTAAGTATTGGGTATTGACTATCCTAAATGTTGAGGGGCCCTTGGTTGTGAATTGGGATGTTTTTGTTGTATGGTAGGAGAATAGGAGACTTTGTCAAATAGAAAAAGGTTGGTGATGGTATGTAATTTTTAGCCCAATATTGTGTAATAGTCATTGATAATTTGGTCATGTATGGTATGTGGTGAGGTTATGTTGTATGGTCATGGCTTTTGTTGTGTGTTTTGAAGTGGGAGTTTGGTGTTTTTGTTAGTCCAAACTCCAACCCAATATTTCATGGTTGAAGGTATTTTTTGAGATTTTAATGAGATTATAAATGTCTCTCTTTTGCATTAAGGCTGTTATTGAATGGTGACGGTTGATAACACTAATATATGATGTTTGTAAATTGTAATATTAGTTAAGTCTAAATTTATGGTCAAGGAGCCTAACCCATATAGCATAGTCGAACTAAATACTAGCTACATAAAAATTATAAAAAATTAAACAAATTCTGTGAATAATGCCTTTTTTAATAAAAATTAAAAAAAAAAAAATTATCCTCAACAATGTGATTCACTATTTTGTGACTACTTATCATAATTCTCATATGATTCATATGATTAGTGGTAAGATACAGTTAGGGTTGAAAGTTAACCGGATAAAAATCGAAATCAAATCCAATCCGAATTAGTGGTCCAAAATAGTAATTCGGATTAGACTCAAGCTATTCTCGGGTTGAATTTGAATTGATTTTTTTTTTAAAAAAAAATGGATTTTCAGATCAAATCGGGTTGTGGGTGATTGGATCCAAAATCCAAAATAATCGAATAGTAAGTAACCTTTTGAATTATATAATCAAGAATGGGCTTAACATATTTTTAAAAAAGAACCCAAATGGTCGGGCGACCCTTCTCTTCCCCTAAAACTAGGGCTGGCAAAAATGACCCAACCCGATAACCCGACCTGAAACTGACCTGAAAATTTCGGGTTTGGTTTGAGATTATTTTCGACCTGAAATAAAAAAAGGGTCGACCCAACCCGACCTGAAAATATAATGGGTTAGGTTCGGATTGACTTTTTGAACCTGAAAATAACCCGATTAACCAGGTTTAGAAGTCGAGTTATTTTCAAGTCGGGTCAACCTGAAATTAACCCAGACTTTCATAACTTATACAACCTATCTTTTGTTATTCTTATTTGAATTGGGCCAAGCCCATTGCTTGGATCACCTAAATTTCATTTCGGGTCATTAACCCATACTTTCATAACTTAGCGTGTATAGTTGAATTTCATTTCAGGTCATTTTGGGTTGGTTTCGGGTCAACCCGAAATCGAAAAGGTCGGGTTCGGGTTATGATTTTCGACCCTAAATTAGAATCAGGTCGGGTTTGGGTTAGAGGTAAGTGACCTGAAATATAAATCAGGTTAACCTGAAATTGACCCAACCCGACCTGATTGCCAGCCCTACCTAAAACTCTGACTAGCTAACTCCCTAATCATTATCAAAAACTTTAATTTGATGATCATGCCTATCGAAAACTTTATTTTGATGCTCGTGCTTGCTTAATTATGGGCTTGTACAAATTACTTCTATTATCGAAAACTTTTTTTATACTCGTGCCTAATTTATTTTATCGAAAAAATGGAGTTATAAGACATTGGAAAATCCGGATCGGGTCTAATCTAGCGTCTAAAAATTCGAATTAGATTGGTTTGGACTTAAACTCTAGTTGGATTGGATTCGGATTGGAAAATTGAAATCTAAATTTTGTTCAGGTTGGATTATTCTAGGTCTAATTCCAAACCGTACCCCAAACTTTCACCTCTAGATACAGTTGGTCAAATTGTTTTGACAATGGATAATATAGTAAAGTTGGTAATACAAATAGACAGATTCACAAATAAAAATGCTATATTTACACATTCATATTTCGCACTGATTTTTTTATAAAAAAAAACTAGTTAACTTACAATCAAGTTCATCACTTCACTAATTGAATTAGGATTTGTTCTGTTATACTTATCTTTATTATATAAGGGAAGGGGGAGCTATGGTGTCCCCCCTATAAATTCACTGAATTGTCTGTCATTAAATCAACTGCTCTACCAAAAAAGAGAAAAAAAAATAAAGTCAAACTTAAATATGGCATAAAAAATTACCTAAAATGTTGAACGCAATCAAGTAACAATTGAGCCATCGAAAAAAGAAACAATTGACCACAAGACGTAATATATTCATAATAAAAAAGTAAATAAGAAAATTATATCGATCAGACACTTTATCAATCAATACACAATCAAGTATTACATTAAAATAGAAAATTTCATCTATTAACAAAGTGAAATGATTTACTAACACAAAAGGTTATGTTAATACAAACATAAGAATTCCTAAAAAACTTCACTTAATTTTCTTTTATTGTTCATCCTATTTAATTTTAAAAACCTAAAAGAAAGAATAAATCTTTATTATATAAGCCAAGGGGGGAGCTATGTTATCCCCTTATGAAAAGTCTTTTTTGTCCTCGAAATACATAATTGCATATTCAGATTTTTTACAATTACATCATTTCCTAGTTTAAAGATGGGGTCATGGTGTGTATTGGTGTCTCCTTAAAATTCCAATAATAAACTAAATAAGCATTAACAAAGTAACTTGACATAATTAGAAAAATGGTTACTCAATAAAAAAAAAACTTTTACAAATTTAATTTGGCTATAAGACTTTACATCTAAATGTTCATCATAATTTCTAAACACTTTATAAATTACATTAGTTTGTACTATAGTTACACTTTCAAAATCATATTTAGATGAAATTTAAGAACAGACCAAAGCAATTGACATACGCATCGCGTGTGTAGAAGGTTAGTTTAGATTGGACTTATCTTATTTAATATGAAGTTTTTTAACTTTTCTAAATTTTTTTGAACATTTTGAATTTTTATCAACTTTCCTGACTTTTTTGAACTTTCCAAAACCACTCTCTACTTTTACTTACTTTTTTAGAAGTTCTTATAATTTTTCTACACTTTTCTTGTATTTTATAAAAATAAGTTGAAGAGAATATATACTTAGCAGTTGAAACACTCTATTCAAACTAAGGGCCCGTTCTCCCCAACTTATTTTCAGTTCAATACAGTTCAGTTGCAATCAGTTCAGTTCCAATTAGTTCAATTCAGTTCCCAATTTATTTCTCTGATAATAAAATAATGATAATTATTATTCTTATTACAATTACGATTACGATTATTTTATCATTAATATTAATATTATTATTTTTATTATTATTATTATTATTATTATTATTATTATTACTACTACTATTACTATTACTATTATTAATATTAATTCTAATATTATTATTACAATTACTATTATTATTATATTATTATTATTATTATTACTCCTATTACTATTGGTTTTACTATTATTATTACTATTAATATTAATATTAATATTATTATTATTTTATATTGCTAATTATTATTTTGATAATTCTTTTTTTATATGATTTATTATAATATCATTGAAATCATTCTTTATTTTTATTTTTTTTAATTTATTTATTATTATTATTCAATAGTTTATTATTATTACTAGTTAATATTTTATCATTATTATTAGATAATTTATTATTATTATTATTTAATAACTTATTATTATTAATAACTTATTATTATGAAATTTATTATTAATTAAATAATATTTTTATTATTATCCTCCCTCCGGCATCCGGTTCCTAAATATCCTCCCTCTTTCCGTTTAAGTGTGTTTCCAAAAGATCCTCCCTCTTTTACTTTATTCCTTATTTGGCAAATTTTTTCCCCTTTTTACCCTCTCATGTCCCTATTATATGGTCCACCATTACACTATTAATTCAATTTTACTCCATTTCTCTCTCCTACTTTACCCCCTTTTATTTGTTTATTTTCCTTAACCCCTTTTCTCTCTCCTACTTTACCCACCCCAGACCCCACACAAAATTGATCCTCCTTGGTATCTGTAGTAACAGTAACAAGGAGGATCTTTCGGAACCGGAGGGAGTAATTATTATTGAATATTAACATATTATATTATTAAAAACTATAATTATCGTCAATTAATGTTTATTATATTATATTATATTATATTATATTATATTATATTATATTATATTATATTATATTATATTATATTATATTATATTATATTATATTATATTATATTATATTATATTATATTATATTATATTATATTATATTATATTATATTATATTATATTATATTATATTAATATTGATATTGTTATTACTATTATTTATTTATTAATTTATATTTATTAATTAATGATAGCTAAATTATTATCATTACCATTAGTTATAATTTAATTCAGTTCAGTTGCAATCAGTTCAGTTCAGTTCAATTGTTCTATGCCGTAGAGAACAGGCCCTAAGATGCCATAGGTTCATGAACCGATATCTCGTATTTTCCTTTGAAAGCTACGTAAGCATGATAAAGCAATTCTAACACTCTAGGTTGAGTCAACAGTTACCAAATGTGCATTTAAGACCGATAGTTGTCCACAGACCAGTACAAGTTATTTCGGCGTATTTTGTCTTCATGCATGTACAACTTGAAATTTTTACAGGAAGTCACCTATCATAAGACTACTTCTAGTCTCTCATACACAAACATGTGACACATCCCACAAATACACTAATTATTAAAGTAAATATTACCTTATTAGAGAAAAGACAATTACAATATGTAAGAGTATCCTTAACCATGAACCATTTTATCCTTAACTATGAACCCAAAAAAGTGGTTCATAGTCATGACCCATTTTTATTATTATCACTAATTATATATCGAGCCCGCTAACGGGCGCCCTAGGACGTTAGATATGAATTATCATTTTGTATATAGTTACCTAATTAATTATTACTAACGGGGCAAATAAAAACTATAATTTTATATATAGATACCTAATTAATTATGACAAAAATATTTACTTTTTTTTTTTTTATAAGGTAAGGAAAAAAGAGAGCTTAGGAGACCCTCCTCACGAGGGGAACTCCTAAGGCATCGTTTACAAGGATATCATGAAGGGAGGAATTGTTACAAGGAGTAATATGAAAAATTGAATCCACTAAGTGGCCGACATTTGCAATCCGGTCGGTGGCCGAGTTTCGCTTCACGGTAGATGTGACGTGCTTCCCAAGAAGTGAACTGCTGAAGAAGAAATCTGGTATCCTTTATGATATGATCAATCTGCCACGGGGTAGACCAAATATCTTTGAGTGAATTGATGACTAAGAGGTTGTCACCTTCAATGATTAGATCTTGAATGCCGCACGGTTGAGCAATGAGAACACCACGATGTAGTGCCGAAGCCTCGGCTATAAGGACCGACGTGTTGCCAAAGTTATAGGAACATGCTTGTTGAGTGTCGCCTGCATGGTTACGGATAATGATGCCTCCTTCTGCTGAAGAGTTGGTGACGGAGCCATCAAAATTGAGTTTGAATGAATGAGGTGGAGGTGGCTCCCAGGCCACGAGGATGTGAGATGGGGGGGAATGGGGAGGGGATGGTGCTCCTTTGTGAGGAGAAGCCGAGCCAAGCCTAATGTCAAGGCTAGTTCGAGTAACCCATTCGTTGTGTGCGAAAGTAGCCTTGTGAAACACACGAATAGGGTTCCAGGACGAGTTGTGGAAGATGATCTCATTTCTTTCCTTCCATAAATGCCAAAGGAGAAAGACAAAACGTGAGATGGTAAGCTTGTGCGTTTTGAGAAGGTTAAGTTGCTCTAGTAGGGAAGTTTGAAACTTTGGGAAGGCAAGCCATTTTCGGACTTGTGGAAGCTGCCAAAGGGAGCTGGAGTTGGGACAGCAGAGGAATAAGTGGTCCAAAGATTCAGCAGCATGGTTACATAAGGGGCAGTGATCAAGGGGGATGATTTGACGAGCATGCAAGATTTGACGAATGGGTAGACTATGGTGACATATTTGCCATAGAAAATAAGAATCTTTGGCGGAAGATCAAGTCGCCAGATCCATTTAAAAGGTCATGGGTCGGAGTTTGGTAGATTATGGGCCAGCCAGGTGGCTGTTTTAACAGAGAAAAGACCATTTGAGGTGGGACCCCAAACGGGGGTATCAACCATAGGGTGAGAAGGTAGCGGAATACCTTTGACAATGTTCACTAGATCCGGGGGTAAGAAAAGATGAAGTTTATTGATGTCCCAAGAGGCGTTAGGGAGAATAAAGTCGACACTCGAAGAGAGACATCTAGTTGCGCTGGGGGAAGAGCTAAGATTTGTGCTAGAGGTTCGTTAGTAGCCCATTGGTCTACCCAAAATAGAATATTAGTGCCATTACCAACTTTCCATCGGATGCCTTTTCGTAGTATTTCTCGTTGGGCTAAAATTTTACGCCAAATGGTGGAATCTTTAGATTTCGGGGTCGTATTAAAGTTGGTTGTGGTAAGGTACTTGGCCTTAACAAGTTTAACCCACAAGTTATCTGGTTCCGATAAAATTTTCCAACCCAACTTGGCTAAAAAAGCCCGGTTGAGGGGGTAGGCTTTACGCAGCCTGAGATTTTGGCTTACATATTGTGTCCCATGCAATTAGCGGGGTACCTTTTTGTCGTTTTTGTGATCCCAAAAGAATTTGCGGTGCATAGTGTCAAGGGATTGACATATATCTTTGGGCAATAAAAGTAATGAACAAGTGTAAGCCGGAAGGGCTTCTAAATTAGTTTGGATTAGGGTATGGCGGCTCGCTTTTGAAAGAAAACCAGTTTCCCAATGTTGAATGCGCGCACTAGATTTGTGAAGAATGGGCAGGAAATCAGCTTTAGTGGGGTAATAGGAGCTAAAGAAAGCCCCTAAATAGCGACCGAGACATGATTTTAAGGTCATATTAAAAGAGCTAGCCAGCATAGCCTTCCGTTGGTGAGGAATTGCCTTAGAGAAAATAATGGCCGATTTATGAAAATTGATGAGTTGGCGGGAATCCCGGCAAAGTAGGAATCAAGGATGCGTTTTAGATTGTTGCAAGCAGAGGGTGTTGCTTTACAGAACACAAGACTGTCATCTGCAAACATAAGACAAGGGATATGGGTAGAACGTGGACAAAGCTTAAAACCTAAGTCAGCTTTGGGTTTATTGCTCTCAATGGTGAGCTTTTGGATGAGGACATCCATGCATAGAATAAAGAGATATGGGGATAGGGGGTCCCCTTGACGTAGTCCACGTGAAGGATGGAACCAACTGGTCGGAGAGCCATTGACTTTAAGGGAATAGGAGACTTTGGTGACACATTCTTTAATCCAAGTCTATCCATTGGGAGGGGACCCCACCGATTGAGGGGTGGCCCATAAGAAGTCCCATTCTATTCGGTCATAAGCTTTTTCCATGTCTAGTTTGAGTGCACTGACAGGCTAAAGTCGTATCACCTAATCAAAAGTAATCCTAAAGTCCTCTAACAAATAGTAGTCAGGGAAGTAGGGTCGAATCCACAGGGAAACAGTGTTCTTTTCCTAATTGTCGATCAAATCTAGATTATAGGTAACGAATGTTTGTTTGTGATTATACTAAACTAGTCAATAACTATATCGAGAATATCAATAATAAAGAGTCTAGGGCATAGGTTCACCAATGAACAATAATCCAGGATGAAATACTATAATCAATAATAAATAATGCAGTTAAACAGGTTGATTTCCTCTCTCGAGTCGAAATTAACCATAAAATGATATTAACAGGCTCTCACAATTTATTAATACCAATTCTACCTATTGAAACTAGCCTTAATATCAAGTTTATACCTCTCGGCGCATAACCTAATATTGCAATACTATAACAATCAAATCTGGCCAAATCGGATTGAATAGAGATAATACATTCAATAGGAATCGACATACATCATCAAAAATCAATACTTTATAAACATCCCTTCATAAATATTCATGGATCCCCTTAACCCTAGAATTAAACTACTCAATCATAATTAAGTAAAACATACTCATGATGAAACAAGTAAACATGGTGGATCAATAATCAAAGATCGAATAAGAATAATAAGAGAAGAGAAGAAATACCAATGTAGAACAATCTTGCAAAATCCCAACTTCTATTGAAAATCCAATGTCAAGATGGTAAAGAGTAATACTATGGTTCTTGAGTAATTTAAATGTGCTTAGGAAAACTAAAGCTGAAACTATAATGTAAAAACGTGGTCTTTCAACCCTAAAAGGAAAAGTATTTATATGAAAATAAGAGCCAGCGCGACACGCGCTTCAAAATCATTAAAAATCGACCCGCCCGACCAACCCGGGCGGAATCCGCCCGACCGGGCGGTCGCCAGGTGTTATGTTTGCTTCGTCACGCCCGGCCGGGCGTTCTTCAGCTGCATCCTTTAAAGTTATTCGCCTCGCCCGACTAACCCGGGCGGATATCGCCCGGTCGGGCCCGCAAGGGTTTTTTTCTTGCTTCCTTTTCAATCTGAAAAAGTGGCTAAGGCAAAGTCGCCCGACCGGCTGGGGCGAGGATCGCCCGACCGGGCGGTCTTCAAGTCCTTGACGTCTAACTTCCAATCTTCAACGTGTCATAACTTTTGCGTTAATTTTCGGAATTAAGCAAATGACCACTTGTTGGAAAGCTCTTGAATTGTAGAATCCAACCCAAATGAAATGCTCGAACTCTCGAAAGTGCATCATCTCTTGTAGGAGTATAAATGAGTAGGAAATGCATCAAACATGCTAATTCCTACAATAATCGTCCTGAAACTACAAACATCCTACAAGAAACACATTAGTACTAAAAATGGCTCCGAAGAGCGCAATTAAGACCAATAATCAATGAGGGACGGGGGAAAAACTCTATATAAAATAGACATATCATGCACACCATCCTGTTTTATTTTTGGATTTATGGAACGTATTGAGGATTTCTTGAACAATGAGAATATTATCATGAATTGAGCGATCTGCAGTAAAAGCGTTCTGTAAGGGACTAATATGCATTTGAAGAATGGGACTTAGACGGCCCACAAGTAATTTTGAGATGGCCTTGTATATTGAATTAACAAGACTAATAGGTCGCAAATGATTTGGAGATTCAATCAATTCTTGTTTGGGAATAAGGGTGATAAGAGTATGGTTGAGTGAGCTAGGCAATTTTCCATGAGAGAAGAAACTCTTGATGGCCAAGGAAATGTCATTCCCAATAATAGGCCAATATGATTGGTAAAATTTTGCACCGAAACCATCAGAAGCTGGTGCTTTAAGGGGGTTCATTGAGAAAAAAGCGTCCTTAATTTCGGAATCAGAGACCGGGGCTAGTAAGGATATAGAGTCTTATGAAGAAATAATGGGTTGGATGAAATCCAAACTAAAAGAACGTGCAGTCGTAACAGAAGAACAGAAGCGTTGTTTAAAAGAGTTTAGTAAAAGATGGGAAACGTCCTCAGGGGAGTCCACCCATTGATTTAAATCATTTTTTAGGCGATAAATGGAAGTATGAGTTTGCTTTCGTTTCATTTTATTGTGAAAGAATCTAGTGTTACGGTCACCTTGGGAGAGCCATGTTTTGCGATAAGTGGACTTCCAGTTAGATTGTCCAAATAGAAGAAGTTTCTCTCGCTGACGAATCAGGCGGTTAATATGGCTTACTAGAATGGGATTAAAAGGTTGGTGAAAAAGGCGTTGTTCCAAATCGGTGATGCGTTGTTCATTTTGAACGAGTTTATTTTGGGTATGGCCGTACTTGTCTTTGGACCACAATTTTAAGTACGTTTTAATACGCAGTAGGCGCTGTTGTACACGAAAAAATCTAGAGCCCCTTATTTGGGCACCCCAAATAGAAGCAACTTGTTTGTGGGTCTCTGGATCGAGAGACCAACTATTGTGGAATTTGAACATCCGATGTATGCGTGAAGTAGCAGGGTTGAGATCAAGAATTAATGGTGCATGATCTGAGACCGTGAAATTGCCCATTAATAGTTTTGCATTAGGAAAATGCGACTGAATATTAGGATGCGCAATTGCTCGATCTAAACGTTCATAAATAGGAGAAGAGTGGATTGTGGTTTTCCATGAAAATGCCTTTTGTAGGCATGGGGAATCAATGGCATTGAGGGAGGATAGCAGCGTTGGGAACCTATTGGAAGGCGTGATATGAACTGGCCGTCCTCCAAATTTATCTGTAGAGTATAAGAGTTCATTGAAGTCCCCTATTGCAATCCAAGGGAGGGAGAGGTTGGAGTGATAATGAAACAAATACTCCCAAAAGGGGTTTTTCGCATGTTCTTGGGCAGGGTCATACAAGCCTGTGACGAAGAAAGATTGATTCATAGGCTTGTAGGTTACATTTAGGTGAGCACAACGATTAGTCAGAGAATGCGAATTTAGGTAAATGTTTTCATTATTCCATAGAACCCAAAGGCCCCCACAATGATTGATAGGATCGATAGTGAGCTATTTGTCGAATGTAAAGCGCGAAGAATTTGAGAGCTATTACGTGCGGAAGTTAACGTTTCTAGTATAAACATTATATCTGGTTTAAATTTGTCCTTTAAGAAAATAAGTTCAGCAAGGGCTTCAGGTTTTTTCCCACCTTGGATATTCCAACTAAGGATTTTCATGATATAATAGAGAGTGAGAAACCATGAGGCTCTTTAGCCAGAAATAGTATCCATAGCGGATGCTTTCCATCCGGTGCATAATATGAATCACAAGGATCCATAGATTAAACAACACAAAAGGCATACAAAAATAGAGCAGTAATAGTGTCGAAATGATACATAAATTGAAAAGATTCCCCGACAAGAGAATGGTACTCGACTTTACAGGGAGAATGGTATCCTTGGCCTCGTATATCTGCTCCGGAAATCTGGGAGACATAGTATGAGGGTGAAAAAGCAGTGCAAAAAGCGCTAAGTTGCCATACCGGATGGTTAGCATCCGATTCGTTGATGGTTGAAATAAATTTTTGTGTGACATAATCACGAAAGAATTCATAGCAAGTGTCAAGCACTTGGTTCCATAGCGAATGGGAAACAATCGATTCCAGAGGTTGTTACTAACCCAGATAACAGTGTTAGTGTTGATACAAAAACAAAGAAGTTGCAAGAGAATAAAGTTACACAAGGGAGCATAGCGAGAAAAGTAGATAATATACATCTCAATTGCAATTTGAGGTATATAAGCTTGCCAATCAAATGGAACCAAACAAGTCCAAGCAATTGTACCCTGGTGGCGTTGCATCAAAGTTTGCTTACTTATAGTAAGATCAGCACCTGTAACTTTATAATGATGAAAACATTCCCTAGGATAGATGTACCATGTTAGAAACCAAGTCCAAAGAAAAACTAGAGCACATGAAACAATAGTGATGGTTAGAAACCCAATAAAACTATAGAGAAACACCCACGGAGAGGTGGATCCAATGACCGTGCTAAAAATGAAGCAAAGTAATCTTTTATAGCTAATAAGTCTTTTCTGAGTAGGACTTAGGGAGAAGCGTCCCCCATGAAGGATCATATTATAAGAAAAGTACTGAGAGAAAACGATAATCATATTCATAGAAGCAAGAATCAAATGGAGGTTTAAACCATAGGGGGTTTCAGTTACAGAGGACTTATGACAGTAGTAAACAAGGTAATACCACAAGTAAACAAGTGAACAGTGAGGAGATAAAGCTCCAGTACCATTAGCTATGACCAATTTAAAACCATAGCGGGAGCGATAAAAGTTTAAATCACAAGAAAGGCAGCGGAAGCAGTTTGTGGGAGTGCTCAGTGTTGGATGATTGTTGAGGTTCGATTTTGTTCTTTCTCTAAACTGGTTTCTGCAGTGAGGACACTGCATATTCTAGCTTGGGGGAGGAATATTCTATCTTTTATTGCTTTCTAGTGTAGATTTCATTTCTTTCGTAGAATGTTGCACGATTTGTACCGCTCACTAGGAGTGGGAGTTTACGTGTAACCTAAAAAATTGTATTGCTTTCGTAGTTGCATTAGCATATTTCATTTCATATTAGATTTCATCACATTTTAGTTGCATCTATGGGACTATTGCTGGCACTCTTTGAGAGCTTTGATGATATTTTACTACATTTCCTAAGCGTCATTCATCTCGTTCATGATTCTTCATAGCACGATTGTTTCACAATTGATTGTTTGTGGTGAGATTGATTGATCTCTCTCTGGCTTGATTTAACGTTACTATGCAGACACCTAACCAAGTGAGCTTTTGTGCTTATAAACTGACGTAGCTGTGTTGAGAACTTTTTGTTTATATGATGGTCCATGTATTTGCTGTCCATGAAACTGGTCCCTCTCTTCTACTGAATGGCAGGCCCGGCCCTGTACAAGTCCAAAATGGGACTTAGAACAGGGCCTCACATTCACTACAAGAAAAACAACATTGGGCGTCGAAATTTAAAATATAGGGCGACGAAAATAAAACCCGTCGCACAATCCAACATTTAGGTGACAAAATTATGTTGTTGCACATAATTAATATTTGGGCAACGGAATGAGTATTTTGTCGCACATAATATATTCTTAGGCTACGAGAGACTGTTTTGTCGCACATAATATATTCTTGGGCTACGAGAGACTATTTTGACGCCAAATAATATACTATGTGCTAGGAAAGTGCAATTTTGTCGCTCAAAGAGAGATGCAAATAAAAGGTACCTACTTAATGGGCCACGATTTTTTTAGTAATCATCACCCATATTCAACGCGGTTCTTTTTTCACAATCCCTAAGTTTTTGCCGCTTCATTTCAGATTACATGTAAAACCCTAACTCCTTACTTCCTTCAACTTCTCATCACTCACTCGAAAAACTTCATCGAGTCACTCGGAAGTCAACCACCGGCCTACGGAGCGACGGAGCCACCGCCGACTCGAACACCTTCTCACGGAGCCCGACTCGGTAACTCGTCAACCACCGACCATGGAGCCACCCACATCCTCGAACACCTCTCACGAATTCACCTTCTCACGGAGCCACCGCTTACTCGAAATTCGGAAAAATCTCCAATTCGGGTAATTTTCGTTCTTCAATTATATGAATATATTTCGGTGGATTAAGATGATAATTCATAATATTGTTTCGATTTTTGCAAAGTAAATGATAGCATAGCGAGCCTCAATCTCACGAACATAGTTTATCGGTGTGGAGATTTTCGCAAAGTAAATGATAATTCATAATATTGTTTCAAATTTTCGCAAAGTAATTATAAGTTTCATGGTTAAATTTACGCTTTTTTGTCAATCAAATAAAAACTTTATGCAAGAACAAAAAAAAGAGAACTATAGAGCAACGTTAGATCTTCTAGTTGGAATTTCTCGGAGTTCTTTTTGTTATTTTAGGTGGACTTTTTGGTTGAATTTCCTTATTCTTTTAGGTGGAATTTTCATTTTTGAATCTTTTTTCGGTACTAGTTAAATTTATGCAGTTTATGGACTTGGTAAATTTCTAGAGTTTTCTTGTTCTTTAGTTTTAGCCTGAATTTTCTTTTTGAATATTATAGGTAAATCAACAAGCTTTTTCAAATGATGATCATTTTCGAACCCCGAAATGGACTGTTACGAACCATTGTACTTCAAAAGAGTAGAGGATTATTGGAGTAACTTTAGCCTAAATATCGTAAATGACTCACAAACGTAACAACAATTATGATACTATTAAAGTAGATTGTTACTCGTAAAGTGGTTTTTTTGTAGAACAACTATCTCTTTAATTATATGAATTGGGTTTGCTCTACTTTTGTTCTATGGGATTTATATTTAACTGTGTTTTATGATTGAGTTTTTTGTGAATTTTGAAATGGAAATTTGCATTAGTTTAAAGAAAGTTGAGTTAATTAAAGGAATGATAGGAGTGAATTTTTTTTCTCTATTCTCTCTTTTATTGTAACCTTTTGTGAACTGGGTTTTCCTTACTTTGTTCTATGAAAAATCTTTTCATTTGGGTTCTTGATGGAACTTTGTTAATGTTTGGAAATTTGCATTCATATTATGAAATTTTGAGTTAGAATTGTGGACGGAGAATACATATATGCAGTAAGGCTCAAGAAATAGTCACTTCACCTTAGAAACGACTCACAAACAAAACAAGATTGCTCAATGATTGTTATTATTTTCTTGTCTCTTTCTAAAATGATTGTTATTATGAACTTATTTCTCCTACAACTTAATTTTGTAGGGTGAAAAGAACAAAGCCTTGAAAATGTGTAACTGATACTAAACCTATGGTCACAAAAATTTGAAATATAATAATTACAGTACGGTATGTTTGACTCATGTAGATAGAAAACTATACAAAAGAGGTTGAAGAAATGCAAAATGCAACCAAGGAAGAATACTTGGCATCATTGAGACGAAGAAGTAGCGGATTTTCGAGAGGTATCTCTAAATACCGTGGTGTGGCTAGGTACATTTTCGAGGAAAACGATATAGATATCTTTTGTTTTCAATTCAGGAAATTTTTAACTTGAATGCTACCATTGACAATCTTTTTTTTTTCCTGATTTGGTAATTGTAGGCATCATCACAATGGAAGATGGGAGGCACGAATTGGGCGCGTTTTCGGGAACAAATACCTCTACTTGGGCACTTTCAGTAATGTCCTCTCTCTCTCTCTTTCTCTTGTGTTCACTCTCGTTTGATGAGATTTAGGATCACGAACACACACGTATATATGTGGTCAGACAGCGTGATTATCATAATCAGAGGGACAAAGATACTTAATATGACAGACCCTTTTGGTGTGGTCACTTGTCTGTGATCATCATTTATATATGCCACTAAAAAGAATATGATATGAAGGAAAGGGGGTGAGTACGGTACGCTAGATCTGCCACTAATTAAAATATTTGCCTGATCGTTTGTCCCAAAATTATCCCCAATCCACTGATCGTTAATAACGCGTAACTTTATTTATGCACAAGAGAGAGTTGAGGGGTTTGAGAAGTACTATTAAAGTGGGCCAATATTATCTCAGCCTTCCACCGATTTTAGAGACTTTTTCTTACTTATTTCTTTGCTTATTACAGGGGAAGTGAGGGACTGAGGGGGGTTAGGAGAAGGATGGGTTATGGTCAACAACTTATACTAGCTAGTTGGATGGGTCACATGTGGACTGGTTTCATGCACATCTTATTTTGGAAGTTCACCTCTGACTAGATCTGACTATTATTCAAATTGCTTATGATGATCTGTGTTTAACATATCTCCTTACCTGGTGATATTATCCCTAAGAAAAGCCTTTTTTCTTTATTACAAATTATACTTTGTTTCTTTTTGTTTCATCTTTATGGGGGGCCTAAAATCTTATGTCAAAATTAGACACCATAGACAACGAGACAAATCCCATTACGTCGTCTCCAATTTTAATGGTATTATGTTTCTTTGTCTATATCCATTTCTAAAGTTTTTGAAATTGTTGTCATAAAGATCAAAAAGGGTGTTCAAGAACTTGAATACATAGTTTTGCTACCAATTTGAAGCTTCTCTCCGAATGGTTTTGAGGTTTAGTATCAGTTACACATTTTCAAGGCTTTGTTCTTTCCACCCTACAAAATTAAGTTGTAGGAGAAATAAGTTCAGTTACACATATATGTCAGTTTTCTTATCTATTTCTAAAATGATGATTATTATTTTTGAAGGTCATTGAAGGAAGATGGTTGGGTACAAACGATGAACAACTAAGGACATTGATATGAATTATACGAGGGTTATGTTCCCCATTTTTTGGATTTTGTTAATACAATATTTTTTAATATACTATTTTTTCCGGCATCGGCAATACGATTGATAGGAAATGTATTGCCATATTTTGGCTTACTGGTTACTATTAAATTGTGAAAAGTTAGTACTTTTGTTGGTATATTTGACACTTCATGTATTGCATTAGTTAAGTTTGATTTATGTTATATGCAAAATAGTATTTATTTTACCCGATGTAATACCACAAAATTTGGCGGTTTAAGGTCTCTTATAACAGGTGACGTTGTAATGTGGGCAAGAAAATTTTGTGTTCTATCATCTTAGAAAATGGGCCACGATTGTTAAAAACCGTACCAAAAGTATAATATGGGCTACGAAAAAATTTATTGTCGCCCTAAATTAAACGTTTGGGCTATAAAAATCAAAATGTGTGGCCCATTATATGGTGTCAAAAATCAATTCCGTCGCCCATTGATGGGCTACGAAAACCACACCATGGCCCATTACAGTTCACATGGGCGACGAAATCAAAGTTTTCGACGCCCTTACTTTGGGCTACGAAAACCACACCATGGCCCATTACAGTTCACATGGGCGACGAAATCAAGCTTTTCGACGCCCTTACTATGGGCGACGGACCTACGGCGACGAACTTGTGTCGAAATAAATTTCATCGCACAAACAATGGGCGACGGATTTTTCTTTATGGGCGAGGAAAAAAAACGTAGCCCAATGTTGTTTTTCTTGTAGTGATTCTAAGGGGCCCCAAATTTTGAAAAAAAAAAAAAATCAGTACTTCTTCTCTGAAATCACGCTCACAAGTCACAACAACAGTACTGTACTCCTCCTCTGAAATCACGCTCACAATACAGATACCTCTGAACTTTTTATCTCACTTCTTTCTCTCTCCTTACTTTTTCCCCTAAACATCTGAACTTTTTTTCTCTCTTCTTAGCTCTTTTTCTCTCTCTCCTTTACAAACTACTAAAAATCAATACTACTTCTATGAACTACTTTTATGAAGCTACTAAGAATCACATCACCAATTTCGGTGAAAATAGAAATATTATTGTTTTAATAGAGAGGAGTGCAAGAAAGGATGCACTTAATCCGGCGAACACCATTTTCCGGCGACGATAACGAAGATTTGGATCTGGAATCTGGAATCTGGAATTCGGGTTTGATGGAATTGAATCTGATTTCTTTTCTCTTGGTCTTTCCTGGTGTAAGCTCTTCGTTCGTCTTTATTTTGTTGAGTTTAAGTTATTTTTGTTGAATAATGTATCTTGGTTGTTCTTCCTTGTTTTGCCTTTTAGTTTCTTCTAGGTTCTCTTTGGGTGCTTTGTTGCACTCATATTACACTAAACAAAAAAAAACGTAATTCTAATAAAAGTAGTTACTGTGCATAGTCTCATTTTGGTGCTTTGTCGGTGTAATTCTAATATAGTTCTAAAAAGATGTAATTCTAATAAAAGTGGTTACCAAAAAATGTAATTCTAATAAAAGTGGCATGTTTTTATGATTTGGGTGCTTTGTCGGTGTAAACTGAATGAAAATGTAATGGTTTTATGAGACATAATTGTTGCGAATTCTAGAAACCTGTGAGATAGTTTTTACAGGTATTACTCTGTATTCTATCCTTTTTTAAAAAATTGGGCCTTTGAATTTCTTTTGAAACAATTTAAAAACCGGTAAGATAGAGTTTACAAGGGCCTAATTTTCGACATCAGCACAGGGCCTCAATATTGTTTGGGCCGGGGCTGCTGAATGGCTGGTGTTATGAACAGGTTTCCTCGTCTAGTCTCTACATGCCTGAACCTGAAGATGCCGTGGCTCATGGAGATGCCAATCGTGCTGTGAATGATTTCTTCACACGAGCATCCACGTGACTGTTTTGATACTAAGAAAATTGAGATAGCATAAGAAAAAAAAGGGGAGAAACAAATATCTTTCGGCCATCAAGGGTATACCTGATAATGAGAAAACCATCATTTATGGGGCAGGGCTAGAGTTTTAGAAAGTCCGGGCCTCTGGAGATTGTTGAGGCGTTGATGCTGGTATGGATAAATCTCGGACAACATGGGAACTGCAGAGATGGGGAGTCTGGCACAAGCACACTGCCGAGTGGCTTCTAGAGGCGCAGATGCCTTATAGCAACAACTAAACAAAGTGATTTGTTGAAGATTAGTCTGTAAACGTGTTAGAGAGTTTAGCTGTATGTAACATCTATTCATTCTTGTTCTACCGAACCGTACATATAGGCAAGAATAGCAACATGAATAAAGCTCTTTGTCTTTGAATTTTGTGTAATCTTATCAATTTTGTTTTATTCATTTTTTGCACAATTTGTGTTTGGCCATTAAGAACTTGTACATCGTTTTTCTAGCGGCTCTTTCCTTTTTTGGGCGGTTGGTTGTATTGAGTTATGGTACCAAATCTTATCCTGCTTGAACATTGGCATTAATTTGAGCAGCACACTGAATAGCTAACTGCTCCATATATAACGAAGTGTATCTTATCTTACTTTTTTGTGCCTTGTCGTTTTTTTTATGGAACTTAGGTAAATAGCCTAACTCACAACTGAATAAAGTAATGAACAGACGAAGAGATAAATGAACAAGAAAACACCCGCACAATGTTCACTCAAATAATAAAAAGAGATCCTTGAGATGAGGAAGAATAATCGTCATCTATGATAAGGTATATGACATCTATAATAGAAAACAACCTTAAAAGAATATAGATATAAAAAAACATTACAAATTTAGTAATCAAGTAAAATAGATTTATGCACACTTGAGCCCCATTCTAACTACATGGTTTTAATTTGATTTTCCATGAATAGCTTTTGATAACTTGACATTTTTCACACTTCACAATTATAGTTTTGACACATAATTTGTTGTAATTTTTAAAATTATGTTGATTTCCGATCATATTTTGTAGATAGACAAAAGGAAGTCATGCTTTGTTGTAAATAAAATTGGGTATGGGTGGAAATTCCGGATATTGATCAAATGGGTCAAGAGTATCAAAATAGGTTTTTTTTTTCCTTTTATGAGAGAAAATCAACATACTCCTCCAATCCAAAAGAAAATGTAATTCTTTTGAGCAAAAGTTCACAACTCTAATGAAAACATTTATGGCCCATGGCCTAAATACAACCAAAGGCCCTTGCCTACTACTCCGACGTATCATCGCAACCGGAAATGTTGACTTACCTTCCGTCCTGTTCCTCTATTATTCTCCGGATAAAATTTACTTTATTTTCTAGATGATTGTTGCTTTATCCTTTATTAAAATATCGCTTCATTTTTCATCTGATTTTGGATAACTATTGATTTCATCTTTTATCTAAAAGTTCTTTTAATTCTTTCTTGAAAAGATCGATCTTGTTTCTTTTATATGTTTTCCTCGGTTCCAAACATTTGTTTTGTGAAAACAACACCTCGAGTGATTTGTGAGGGGGTAACTCATATCTTTGTTGTAATACTCCGTATTTTTAGTAAGTTATTAATTATAGTTTTTACAAGGTTTTATTTATTAAAAAGGCTTTTTATTAATTATAAAGGTTTTTAGAAAAGGTTATGGGTTTTTCAAATAAATTCTAGCCCAAATTAAATATTGGGCCTAAGTTCACAAATTCTAATCTAAGTAGTTGGTTTAATAAATTAAAAATATTTTAAAAGGAAAATTCAAAAAGGATTTACAAAAGATTTATAAAAATAAAAAGAAAAAAAATTATCAAAGCATTGACTTCGGCAACTCAACGCCGGGGAACTAAGTTCATGTTTATCAAAATTTGGTTACTTTACTTATCTTTTGATTTTAAGCATCTAGACTATTTATCTTATGGAATATTCCCCCTATTCTAGCTATATGATAATAAAGAAATAGTGTATCTTAGCTAAATTAATTATCTTTTCTCAAAAACCCATCTTTTAGTTCCGAGTCCTAGTACGACTCTACTCGTCCAACTAGTATAAATAGGGGCCTCCACCCCTCATATTCTTCGCACCAAATTTGAGGAATACATCTCTTTTCTCAAGTTTAAACTCTCCCTCCCTCTTACAGTGGCGGATCCAGGAATTTGGGAATGGTTGGTCACACTCTAGGTATCACAGAAACGAATACAGGGATGGGTACGGGGATGGAAAACGCCAAAATCAAAATTTCATAAATGGGTACGACATGAATTCGGCTAAAAGAAAAAACAATTTAACTAAATTAAAATCATTACATAAGTACTTCAAAATACAAAAAAGAATAACAACAACAACTAAGTTTAGATATCTATCAAAAGAACTAGTTATGTTATAGAAGTAGTTGAGTTGATATTAAATGGTTGAAAATTTTCACAACTCCAAGTTTTAAGTTCAAACATCCTCATCCTCATGCTCCATAATCTATTTCAAGTTATCTAATCCTGGTTCCGTTACTACTAACACCCTATTAGAACACTACTAGAATAATTATGTTCCTTGTATGAACAACCACAGGACCGTCTCAAATATTTTGGAGGCCCTGTACTAATAGTTAAATTGGGGCCCAAAAAACGCAACATGAAAAATTTACCTTTAAAAAAGTATAATGTGATAAATAGCACCAAAAGTTCTCTTTGAAATTGTTTTCTTACTAAATAGCACCAAAAGTTCCTTAATCTAACATATTGATATTGTTATGAACATCCCAAGTTAACTTTAAAATCATATCAATATAAAAAATTTAGCCACCTATTGAAAAAAAATTGTTTGTCTAACCTTATATGAAACGAAACAATCAACCTTCATAATCTTATATTACTACTAAGTACTAGAAAAAAACTCTATTATGAAGCTAACATTAGTGTCAACTAGTCCATTTAGCATAAACTTTCATCATTTTTTAAAAGCAACCAATTAACAAATAGAAAAAAAATTAGTTTAATATGAGACTAGAAGGAAAATGACCAAACCTTATGTTGGAGGGCAAAAATTGCCACTTTAGTTGAGGGCACGTGGGGATCAAAACCTTGAAACTCTAGTGTTGTCAAGAGTTTAGTCCATTATCATTTTCTTTCATTTATTAAAAGAAAGAAAAAGTAGAAAGGAAATGAATAAACAAAAGGAAAAAAGACGATCGAGACTCTCACACTTCATCTTCTTCTTGACTTCTTCTCTCTCCTATATGCATAATGCCCGCACCATACGAACACAAAAATTCTTTCTCCAACAACAAACCCACCCCTTCATGAATTAATTTCTTCAATTTCGAGTATCGATCTATGCTTTTTTTTTTTCTTAATTGCATGAAAGGGATGAAGTGAAAATTTATTTTTATTTTAAATAATGGTTGGTCCCGTGACCAACCGGGACCAAGCCTACATCCGCCCTTTGCCCTCTTAGCCTACCTTTTCTCCTCTCCCTAGTAGTTATTAATTTTCAAGGTGCGTGTATATGTAGATCTTTAAATATTGTTCTGCATGCGTAGTATCATGTTTTTAGGATTGTTATTTTGAATTGAAGCGCATGTTTATATGAGTTTTATTATGAACTTAATGAGCCTTATTATGAATAGTATGAGTTTATATGAGTATATTAAACATGCTAGTAGTCTACCGTTAACGTTAGGTTCAATTATGAAAACAGCTCGTAAAATCATATGTGCCGTGAGTTATTGCTGTGAGTATTATAAAAGTTTGATCATTAAAGTTATAAATTTATAATATTAGCAGAGGGTCATGATGCCAACTTTGAATTAATCTCGGCGGTAGTATTAAGTCACCTATACTAAGGTTGACTTGCCATATAAGTGAATTATCACTAAGTCTAAAAGTCAATATTTAATTCTTCAATCCTTATATCTTGTATTTTGGCTTTCACCTATAGTCTATAAATATGAACGATAATTTACTCGGCAACTAGCACCTTTGTTTAGTAATCATCAGTGTTATATTATTAATTTTACGGTTTTTTCACCATATACCCCAAACAAATTTTTTTTTGCACCATATACCCTTTCAACTTTCCAAATTCACCATATACCCCTCACGTTTGAAAAAATACATCCACTTACCCTTAATGACTAACGGCGTTAAACATTAACCCTTAATCACCAATCTAACCTAATTAACTAACCTAAATCTACCCCTAATCCTAATCCTAATCCTAACCCTAACCCTAACCCTAACCCTAATACCCTAACCAAACACTTAACACCCCTACCCCTCCCCCCACCCCTACCACCCCCTTACCCTAGCCCACCCCACCCCACTTCACCACCAGCCCTTACCCCACTTGCACCACCACCCTTCCCCAGCCCCCATCCCTCCCCCGTAGTCCCCCCTTCCCCCAAAGCACCCCCCTCCCTCCCCCCCGACCCCCCCCTCCCCCGCAGCCCCCTTCCCCCGCAAGCACCCCCTCCCTCTCCGCATGACCCCCCCTCCCTCCCCGCGGCCCCCTTCCCCGCAGCACCCCCCCCCTCCCCGCGGCCACCCCCCTCCACCCTCCCCGCCGTCGCCACAACTCTCTGTTTCTTTACGCTCTTGATTTTCAATTTCACTCACGAAAGAAAAAGAAAAAAAAAGCCCTAATCCCCAAATTCTAGGGTTTTCGTTTCTAGAATCTCCGAAAACACAAAAAGATACCAAATCATCGCTTTAATTCAATTGTGTTTCTCTCTCCTCTCGCAATTTGCAACTTGAAACATTGAACGTGATATGGTATTTTGGGGTTGGTATGACAGAGTTACGAATCTCGGTGTCGTTAATGGAGGTCAAAGCTCTCAAATTACGAATGGATTCTTCAATGATGGATTTATTCGCGACGGCGGTGGAAGGGGGAGGGAGGGAGGTTGCTCGACTGCACGTCTGCACGGGAAGGGGAGGGGATGGGGAGGGGTTGAGCGACGGTTTGCGGGGAAGGGGAGGGACTGCGATTTGTGGGTTGCGATTTGTGGGTTTGATTTTCGGGGTGATGGTGGGTTCGAGGGTGGTGCGGACGTTTTAGGGTGCTGCGGGGGGGTGGGGGAGGAGGGGCTGCGGGGGAGGGAGTAGGGAGGGCTTCGGGGTGGTGGCGGCTTGGGGGGCTGCGGGGGGTGTTGGGGGGGAAGGGGTGGGGTGGGGCGGAGGGGTGGTGGGTTGGTGGGTTGGTGGTTAGGGTTAGGGTTAGGGTAGTTAATTAGGGTTGGAGGGGTGATTAGGGGTTAATGACTAACGGAAGTCTAACACCGTTAGTCAAAAGGGCAAGTGAATGTATTTTTTGAAACGTCGAGGGTATATGGTGAATTTGGAAAGTCGAAAGGTTATACGGTGCAAAAAAAATTTGTCAGGGGTATATGGTGAAAAAACCGTTAATTTTATTACTCATGTCATTTGTTTTGCCTATCTAAGGTCAAAGTTTAATTTTATAAGAGCTATTATTCTTAAAGGAGGATTATTTCCGAAAGATTTTTATTAGTAATACGATCTTTTATGATCGCAATTATAAAGAGGCAACGGCTTGTTATTTATTAGCAAGAACGGTAGCTATGATATTTTACCCATGTACTTTTTGTATAAGTCATGTGGACAAGGTAGTTCCCCTCGTCATAGACTCATTAAGGAATACTAAACTTGGGGGGTGTGCACACTTTAGGAAAGGTACCTAGGCAAGGAAAGGAGTTTATTAAAGTTATGTACTTTAAATTATAGAAGTATTACAAGTATCCAAGGAAGGTTTATAGAAATATTTTGAATGTTTAATAAAGTATTTAAATTTCCGCATATACATGTACTCAGTATTTTAACTGACACGCGTTTTGTTTGTTTGTTTTATGGCTTTGTCCCTGTGATGACCCTTTTAGTGAGCAGAATTTACAGGTTGATTTGATGCATACTTCACATGAGGGAGCTAGTGAGGAATAATACTTAAGCTAGGAGTTGCTATTTTTTTTATTTATTATAGATTCTATTATTGTCATAGTTGAATAATAAAGTTTTTATATTTTCAATAAAGAGAAGATATTATTATTAGTTTCCGCTGCATTGTTAAATTAGTAGTTAGTAGTTTTAGCCTTTAACGTTATCACGTGGCGGTAATACTCTCAAGTTTCTCAAGTGTTTTATATTAAAATATATTCTTCAAAAAGAGAGAAATTTGAGGGTGTTACAAAGTGGTATCAAGAGCCTTTAGGATTATTAATGAGAGTTTGGGTAGATTTAGGAAGGGCATACAAGCTAGAGTTTCGCATTTTGGTGCATAAATTTTTTGCATATATTTTATTTTCTTATTATGCCTAAAAAGTTATATTTCTAAGTATAAATATTTTCCAATTTATATATTTTGAAGAAAGGAATAAGTGTGTGGATCTATTCTTTTGAGGAAAGCTCTGGCTAAGGAAAGACTTGGTACTTAAGTTGGCCGCTTGTGCCGCACCTCTCTTTCGTGGGAACTCCCTCGATTAATTTTTCCATGCACGAAAAACCTAGTATTCAGAATAAAAACTTATTATATACATATTTATATATACTTAATATCTTTTCGAAAACACAAATAGTTTGAATTTTTTTTGTTTCCTTATTTACACTCGCATTATTGTTATTATGAATTATTGTATGACATTCTGTCTAGCTAAATGTGAAAACGTTATTAAATTTTCATAAGGAAGGAGATTTTATTGTCTTGATGACAATATATGTGGTACTTACTATTTGTAATTTTACCACAGATTCATTATGGCAAGTCATAGTCCATTTTTCGTACCCATTCTAGTAAAAAGAGACGCATAAACTGTGACTGATTATGTGCGTGCTATTCTGAAGTATGCAAACTTTCTAATAGAGCAAGGATACCAACAATTTTACAACCATGGACCAACAATTGCTCTGCTTTTAGAACACTTACCCTACATTGAAGCCTATCTTTGGTTATTCAATAAGTATTATAATGTATTGCAATTATCGGATGGAATGCCCAACATGAGGGATCATTACCAAGAAGGAATTTGGCTAGCTACCGTACCTTATTTCATAATTGACCTCCGATATGCTGACTTGTGGAAGGAGCAACAAGAAGCACAAGACATGATTAATGCATATCAAACTCCGAGCCATTCCTATCATGAATCTACTACTAGTCCTGAACCCTCCAATATTCAGAGCAACCTGCCAAGCGCAGAGGGTAGTTCATCATCTCGGAATATCACCCTATGTCTGAAGATGAATGTTTTAGACACCAAGCTACCGTTGAAGCAGAAGATCAAAATGACTCAGACTTCGATTCATCCGATTTTTATTATTTATAAATTTTTAGGAAAATGTTTAGATATTTTAGTAGTTGTTAGTAGTTTTAATAATTAGTAGTTCTGGAATTAGACTACTACTCTTTAAATATGTTAGCATTCCTTTTTAAGGATGATTAATAAATAAAATTTTAGTTTATTTTTCATGTTATGTGCTTGATGTCAATCATATTATGAATCATGATTGTTGTATGATTTACAAATTTAGTAGGATGACTTATTAAGTAGTACCTATTTGTTTCTTACCCAGGAAGGAAATGGCAAGTAGACCCGGAAGTAGATCTAAGACTCGAGCAACTCTTAAGGAGTTGACTTCTCTGACCAAGAATTTGGCTAAGGCTATGACTACTCAACTGAACCGTCAACAAGAACCTGATCTAGTTGGTGATGTGTTTACGAAAGTAGCCTCTAGGAATCCACCTGTCTATGATGGAAAAGAGGACCCAGCCAGTCTTGAGAACTGGATTAGGGAATTTGATAAGTTGTTTATCGTCGTCCAAGTGCATCGATGAGTTAAAAATCAACAATGCTACATACTACCTAAGGGAGGAAGCTGATTTATGGTGGTCTCAAAGGAAGGAGTCTTTAACGACTCAAGGAGATTTTGGATGGGAACAATTTAAGGAAGCCTTGAGAACCAAGTTTTACCCACCTCACTTAAGGAAAAAGAAGTGCCTAGAGTTTACAAACCTTAGGATGGGGACCATGACTGTCAATGAGTACTACTCTAAGTTCATAGAGTTAATGAGGTTTGCACCTGAAGTGGTTTCAACTGAAGTTTTGAAGGCTCACCGATTTGAGCAAGGGTTAACCTTGTCCATTCAAGGGAAATTGGGAGGGGCTAACTTTGATAGCCTAGATGAAGTGTATGGGAGAGCTGCCCATCTATTCGGGATCAAGGGAAGAGAAATAGAAGCGAATCCTGGAGACAAAAGGAAGGGGTCTAGTAATGGGTTCCAAGGTGGAGACAAGCGACAAAATACTAATGGGGGATTCAAGCAAGGAAAAGATGACAAGAGCAATGGGAATAACAACAATCGTAGTCAGTCTGAAAATGGAAAGTCCAAGAGACTCTACTACTGTAAAAGATGCCCAAGAAACCATCTAGGGAAGGATTGTGAAGGAACTGCGGTAACTTGTAGGAACCGTAACAAGTTAGGCCATAGAGAGTATGAGTGCTTCCCTGAAAGACTCAACATCAAGCAAATCCTAAGCCAACCCAGAATCAGGGAGGTAATGGGAGCAAAGGACCTCAGCAGCAGTCAGTGACTAATAACCGTGTTCCTCCTAAGAATGGGAATGGAGGGGACAATCAGGCTAAGGCGAACAACCAAGGTCGAGTGTTTGTCATGAGCAATCGTGAGGCTGAAACATTTGCGGGCGTGGTGGACTCGGTACTTTCTTCATCTCTTCTATTCCAGTTAAGATTTTATTTGATTCAGGAGCTTCACTCTTTTATTTCCAAAACCTTAGTGGAAAAACTTAAGTTGGGAAAACCCGAATCTATAAGCATGGATATAGTTATACCTTCTGGAGAAGTCATTAATGTTTCTAAATTATATAGAGATGTTTTAGTGACTATAGTAGGGGCAAATTTTCCTTCACTCTTAATTGAATTTGAATTAGATGACCTAGATGTTGTTCTGGGAATGGATTGGTGATATGTCATATTTATATATAGTTTTTAGGTGCATTTAGGTTGCATTTTAGAGCATTTAGATTCATATTTAGGTTCATTATTGCATCATATTCTTAAGTTATGTTATTCTACTCCTATTCGGTATGTTTTCTTATTTTTGATGAATTTCAGATAATGAGAACGTATTTGGAGTATATTTAGCTAAGCTTGAGGATTATGAGCACTTGTAAAGAAGCTATGATGCATAAGGATCGTATGGATATGTCATAGTACGAGTTTGAGCGAAAACGAAGCGGAAAATCATTAGAAGAAATGTGAAAAAGGAGTCATGTCTACTCTTTTGATCATAACTTTTGATGTGCTTATTAGAATCAAGAAATTACAGTTGGGTTGAAAAATAGACTTGAAGGGATTTCCAACGATAGGTCACATGTCCCAAACGGACTTCTGGTTTGAGAGATACAGCCTTTGCAAGTTGACGCAAAATAGTAGTTTTCCCGCCCGGTCGACTGGGCGGTTTCGCCCGACCGGGCGAGAAAAAATCTTCATCAGAGCACAAGACTTGTTCACCCGGTCAACCGGGCGAAAGAGGCGCCAAAGCTGCTTATGCGCCCGACCGGGCGGGATCTCCCCTTTTGTCGTAATTTCAGTTCACCGTCGCCCGACCGGGCGGTTTGACCCGGTCGACCGGACGGTTTTTCGGGAAGGTTAATTTTTGCCTTTTTTAGCCGGTTCTGTAAAAACTATAAATAGGCTTTTAATATTTTCGATTAGACATCTGATTTTTCTGCGTTTTTAGGTTTAGTCTTCTTCTCTTTCTCTCTAGTTTTAGTTGTAAACCCTAGTTTTTCTTATTCTTCTTTAATTCATGAATTCTATTAGTTTCTTTAATTGATTTCTTTAATTATGTTTTCTTTTATAGTTTTAGTTTTTATTCTTTGTTTCATGATTGAGTAGTCTTATTTTCTAGGTTTTGGGAATCCATGTTTATAAGATATGATTATTGATTGATATTTATTCATGGTTTGATTAGTCTTGATATTTCTAATTGATTAGTGTTTATATTATTAATCTTGCAATCTGATCAATTGTCTGATTAAATATTGCTAATATCGAGTCATAGATCGAGAGATAGTACTCTTTAGAGGCTTACCTATAATTAGCAAATCTGATTATGTTGAGCGACCGTACTAGCATATGTTGATTTGAGAGCATTAAGGCCCGACCGTAGGATTAACATGTGCTCTAGATATCTGATTAATTGAACCATTGATGATATTTTGATATATTATAGTTATAAACATGGTAAACCATTGCCCTAGATCCTTTTTAGTTTGATTTTCGTAGTTTGATTAGTTTAGAACTTTAATTCAATTTTACTGATCTTGTTTAGTTTCTCTGTACCTTAGAAGCTAGATTAAAACGACCATCTCTCTGTGGATTCGACCCTACTTACCCTACTACATTGTTAGAAGGTTTTGCAGGAATTAATTTTTTACAGGTGTACGACAGCCTATCAAATTTTGGCGCCGTTGCCGGGGAGACGGTATAGTTTTATTTAGTTTTTATTATTTTGTGAGACTAAACTGTATATATATATTTTTCCCTTTTGTGAATTTTATTTTTATTTTTTTTAATAACTTTTCTGTATCATGGAGTCATGCTATTTTGATGATGGGGATAATTCTTTTGCTAGGCAACATAGTAATAATTCTTGGGATTCTCATGTTTATAGTTCTGATGCATCATATCAAAATCCTCCCAATTTTTGCACGAGTTCTCTTGAATTACCTCATATGTTTTGTGAACCCCATGTACATGCTAGTAATTCTAGAGCAATTTTTTCTTTTCCTCAGTATGAGAATGAAGCGTTTTGGAAATACTATCATAGGCTTGGTGATTATATTGGTCCTAATCATGGAATTGAATTGTGGGATATGTGCCTAGTGATTTATGGGGGGTTAAATGAAGAAACTAGGATGGTGGTAGAATCTATGTCTAATGGGGAATTTCTAATCCGATCACCTGATTATTGTTGGGATTTAATTGTGTGGTTGGCTAGGGATACTTATGAGTGGATCTGCTCTTTCACCCCAAACTTACATGACACCAACCCCTTATTGTTCAATTTGTCAGTCTACTTCACATGATTTTTCTTTATGTGATGTGACATTAGTTTATGGTTTTAACCCCTCTTCCCAATATGAATGTCAATCTGCTCAAAATTCTAGCCCCAAACCGTTTATTTATGATGATGAGGAGGGTTGGATAATAAATGAGAGCTATTGGGATGATGAAAAGATTGAGAGAGAGACTATTATGATGGATGTTTTGCAGGAGCAAGAAACCATGGTTGAAGTTTCCTCTTTGGAGGTAAGTCAAGTTGAGAGTGAGGTGATTTATGACTCTTTATTGGTACCACCTATTATTTTTGAGTCTCATGTTCCTTTCTCTCAAAAACTTGACCTTATTCCTTCTTCTCCTATATTATATCCTCCATCGTTCCTTCTTTCTCCCCTTTTGAATGGCTCTCATGATAATGTAAATGATGTACAGTTAGTTTCTTTTCCTTCTTTTGAGTCATGTAAAAAGACTAACAATTTTTCTTTTTCTTCTTGTTGTAAATATAATTTTTCCTTTGATTTTTCTTTTTGTAGTTTAGTATTTTTTTAGTACTAATTTTTTTCATTTTTCCTTTCCACTCTTATATAATAAACTCTGAGATGTTTGCAGGAACATATGATAAGCTTCTTAGAGCATTGAACTATTATGAGTGATCTACTAGTCTTAAACGGTCATGCAAGACCTTAAATCAGCGCTTATCGGGAGGCAACCCGACTTTGTTCATTTTTTTTTTTGGTTTGACTAACTTTGCTAATGTGTGATGAAGTCTTTTGCTAGGTACAAGCATAGCCAATTTTTTGACTAAGTTCTTTGCCTCATTACAACTATCGATTGTGGTGGAGGTGTCGATGCTTTTTGACACTCCCTTTGATTACCCACACCCCTTTTGTAAGTTGTACCTCTCCCTCCTTTAATTCCTCTTTGTTCACATTGAGGACAATGTGTCATTCAGCTTGGGGGAGGATGTTTGTCATCATTACTTAGCGCATGTTAGTTGCATTTAGAGTATTTTTCATTGCTTTCATAAGATGTTGCACGGTTTGTACCGCTCACTAGGAGTGGGAGTTTACGTGTAACCAACAACATTGTATTGCTTTCGTAGTTGCATTGGCATATTTTATCTCATATTAGATTTCATGTCATTTTAGTTGCATCTATGGGACTATTGCTAGCACTTATTGAGAACCTTGCTGATATTTTACTACAATTCCTAAGCATAATTCATCTTGTTCATGATTCTTCATAGCACGATTGTTTCGCAATTGATTATTTGTGGTAAGATTGATTGATCTCTCTGGCTCGATTTAACTTTATTGTGCGGACACCTTATACTAACCGAGCTTCATGCCTATAAAGCGACGTATCACGTGTCGGTTATGTTCTTTCATGTGTAATTAGTTCCTTAGTTGTCGCATTGATCTTGATTTTGACTTGCTTGGTACTCTTTGATATTTGATAGTGCATACATTTTGATATGATTGAGGCATTCTATTTAATGATCTTAGCTCCAGAGTTATTCTTGTTTTCATATTATCCTTCCTCTAGCCCCGCTGAGCCTTTTCGACTATGTTTGATTGCTACCTACATTACAAGCCATTGGCCTCATTTGATATTTGTCATAAGCCTAACTTGGAGGAGCGAGTATTAGTTTTGGTTTGGTTTGTATTGAATTGAAGTGCTCTAGTTGTGGTTTAGATGGATGGAAAAATATGTTTAGTGAGCTTGAAAATTGAAATGAAAGTTCAAAAAAAGAAACACAAAAGAAAAGTGAAAAATGAAATGAAAAAGAAGTGAAAAAAAAGTTGTGAATAAAGTGAAATAAAAAGGGTTATGATTGAATTTCTTGAGTGAAAAGTGTTGTTGATTATATTTGGAGATTGTTGGTTGTTGCACGAAGTTATTGTGACCTTTCTTGGTCATGTTTTTAGTTATATGATGCTCCCCCTTCTTGGTTTTTCCACCACAATTAACAAATTATTTTTCCATACCTTTAACATCAACCCCATTACAACCCTTAAAAGTCCTCTTGATCATTGTGCATTGTATTGTTGAGTATTAAGTGAGTCAAAAAGTCAAAGTTATAAAGTTTATGTTTCATCTGAGTCGACTTGTTTTAGGTTGAGTGTCATCATTTATCCTTTAAACACATGAGAGATTTGAGCACACATGACTATAGTGAGGTCTGTCAGGTTTGGTTAAATCCAACTTGGGAGAGGTGGTATGTGGTATGATTGGAGAGTCGATTGCGATACATGACATGCTATGCGGCTTTGTTCGAGCTTGTTTTGATGCTTGGTTTGTGTAGTGGTTTTATCTCTTGTGTTTTCAGTTGAGTGTTTAGCCCTGTTGTAGTCCTATACTGTAGGTCGTCTTTCTTTTCTAATGTTTATGTCTTATTGCTTGGGGACAAGCAATGGTTTAGCTTGGGGGAGTTTGATATGTCATATTTATATATAGTTTTTAGGTGCATTTAGGTTGCATTTTATAGCATTTAGATTCATATTTAGGTTCATTATTGCATCATATTCTTAAGTTATGTTATTCTACTCCTATTCGGTATGTTTTCTTGTTTTTGATGAATTTCGGATAATAAGAACGTATTTGGAGTATATTTAGCTAAGCTTGAGGATTATGAGTACTTGTAAAGAAGCTACGATGCATAAGGATCGTATGGATATGTCATAGTACGAGTTTGAACGAAAACGAAGCGGAAAATCATTAGAAGAAATGTGAAAAAGGAGTCATATCTACTCTTTTGACCATAACTTTTGATGTGCTTGTTAGAATCAAGAAATTACAGTTAGGTTGAAAACTAGACTTGAAGGACTTTCCAACGATAGGTAACATGTCCCAAACGGACTTCTAGTTTGAGAGATACAGCCTTCGCAAGTTGACGCAAAATACCAGTTTTCCCGCCCGGTCGACCGGGCGAGAAAAAATCTTCATCAGAGCACAAGACTTGTTCGCCCGGTCAACCGGGCGAAAGAGGCGCCAAAATTGCTTACGCGCCCGACCGGGTGGGATCTCCCCTTTTGTCGTAATTTCAGATCACCGTCGCCCGACCGGGCGGTTTGGCGTTCGGACGGTTTTTCGGGAAGGTTAATTTTTGCCTTTTTTTAGCCGGTTTTGTGAAAACTATAAATAGGCTTTTAATATTTTCGATTAGACATCTGATTTTTCTGCGTTTTTAGGTTTAGTCTTCTTCTCTTTCTCTCTAGTTTTAGTTGAAAACCCTAGTTTTTCTTATTCTTCTTTAATTCATGAATTCTATTAGTTTCTTTCATTGATTTCTTTAATTATGTTTTCTTTTATAGTTTTAGTTTTTATTCTTTGTTTCATGATTGAGTAGTCTTATTTTCTAGGGTTTGGGAATCCATGTTTATAAGATATGATTATTGATTGATATTTATTCATGGTTTGATTAGTCTTTATATTTCTAATTGATTAGTGTTTATATTATTAATCTTGCAATCTGATCAATTGTCTGATTAAATATTCTTTGAGTCATAGATCGAGAGATAGTACTCTTTAGAGGCTTACCTACAATTAGCAAATCTGATTATGTTGAGCGACCGTACTAGCATATGTTGATTTGAGAGCGTTAAGGCCCGACCGTAGAATTAACATGTGCTCTAGATATCTGATTAATTGAACCATTGATGATATTTTGATATATTATAGTTATAAACATGGTAAACCATTGCCCTAGATCCTTTTTAGTTTGATTTTCGTAGTTTGATTAGTTTAGAACTTTAATTCAATTTTACTGATCTTGTTTAGTTTCTCTGTACCTTAGAAGCTAGATTAAAACGACCATCTCTCTGTGGATTCGACCCTACTTACCCTACTACATTGTTAGAAGGTTTTGCAGGAATTATTTTTGACAGGTGTACGACAACCTATCAATTGGTTGGGGAAATTCAAAGCCCAAATAGAATGCAGAGCCCAAAAAGTAACCTTGAAAGGTCCAAAAGGAGTCAAAGTAACCTACATAAAAATCAATCAGAAGCCCAGTCCAAGAATGATTTCTGCTATGCAACTCAAGAATTGTATAAGAAAGGGTATCCATTGTATTTGTGTAGTATACAAAAGTTGGAGGTAGAAGAAGAGAAGATGGAGAATATTCCTGTAGTTAATGAATTTCGGGATGTCTTTCCCTGAAGAAATCCCTGGAATGCCTCCAATAAGAGAAGTGGAGTTCACTATAGACTTAATGTCCGGACCGGCCCAATATCCAAAGCCCCATATCGTATGGCTCCAGCGAGAAATGAATGAGTCAAGACCCAATTGGAAGAGTTATTAGAAAAGGGTTACATAAGGCCTAGTGTATCCCCATGGGGTGCGCTGTCTTGTTTGTGAAGAAGAAGGATGGTAGTCTAAGGTTGTGTATCGACTACCGTGAGTTAAACCAAGTGACCATCAAGAATAAGTACCCTCTTCCAAGGATTGATGATTTGTTTGACCAACTGAAGGGAGCCGGAATTTTCTCAAAGATTAACTTAAGGTCAGGGTATCATTAGTTAAGAATTGCTGATAAGGACATTGCTAAGACCGCTTTTAGGGCGCGTTATGGTCATTATGAGTTTACAAAGTGATACCTTTTGGATTGACTAACGCGCCCGGCGGTATTTATGGATCTCATGCACCGAATTTTCAAGCCATACTTAGACCAATTTGTGGTGGTATTTATAGATGATATATTGGTTTAGTCTAAGAATAGAGAAGAGCATGAGAAACACCTCCGAATAATTTTGTCAACACTCCAAATGAAGCAATTGTATGCAAAGTTTTCGAAGTGTGAGTTTTGGTTGGAAAAAGTGGCATTTCGGGCCACGTCATTTCTAAGGAAGGTGTTGTCGTTGATCCAGTGAAGATTGAAGCCGTTAGTGAATGGCCTACTCCAAAGAATGTGACTGATATAAGAAGTTTCCTAGGCCTGGCAGGTTACTACAGACGTTTTGTTAAGGATTTCTCCAAAATAGCCCGACCCATGACCAACCTTATGAAGAAAGAGTCCAAGTTTATTTGGAGCTCGGAATGTAGAAAGCCTTCACCATCCTAAAAGAAAGACTAACCCTCACTGTGTTATCCTTACGATGGAAGTGATACTTATGAAGTATATAGTGATGCATCTAAACATGGTCTAGGGTGTGTCCTAATGCAAAATAGGAGAGTCATTGCTTATGCATCAAGGCAACTAAAGCCATATGAAGTCAACTACCCTACTCATGACCTAGAGTTGGCCGTAATAGCCTTTGCTTTAAAGATTTGGCGTCATTATTTGTATGGGGTGACATGTAAGATGTATATAGATCACAAAAGTTTGAAATACATTTTCACCCAAAAGGACTTGAATATGAGGCAAAGGAGATGGTTAGAATTCATAAAAGACTACGATTTGGATATTCAATACCATGAAGGGAAAGCCAATGTAGTGGCAGATGCCTTGAGTAGGAAGACAAGTCATACCTTAAGTACTATGGTGGTGGCAGATCAACTGTGTTTAGACTTTCAGAAGATGAATCTGGAAGTAATGCAATATGGAGAAGTAGAGAAATTATTTAGTGCATTGACCATTCAACCCTCTATGTTTGAACAAATTAAAGAAGCTCAATTGAAAGATGAGAAGATGGAAAAGATAAAAGAGAAGGTGAGGGAGGGTCATGCTGGAGATTTCGAAATTCATGAAGATGGAAGTTAAGAATGGAAGGAAGGTGGTGTATACCTGAAGCTTGCGAAGATTTAAAATTGAAAATCATGGAAGAAGGCCATAATTCTCCATATTCGATGCACCCAGGGGGTGATAAGTTGTATAAGGACTTAAAGAAGAATGTTGCACGATTTGTACCGCTCACTAGGAGTGGGAGTTTACGTGTAACCTAAAAAATTGTATTGCTTTCGTAGTTGCATTAGCATATTTCATTTCATATTAGATTTCATCACATTTTAGTTGCATCTATGGGACTATTGCTGGCACTCTTTGAGAGCTTTGATGATATTTTACTACATTTCCTAAGCGTCATTCATCTCGTTCATGATTCTTCATAGCACGATTGTTTCACAATTGATTGTTTGTGGTGAGATTGATTGATCTCTCTCTGGCTTGATTTAACGTTACTATGCAGACACCTAACCAAGTGAGCTTTTGTGCTTATAAACTGACGTAGCTGTGTTGAGAACTTTTTGTTTATATGATGGTCCATGTATTTGCTGTCCATGAAACTGGTCCCTCTCTTCTACTGAATGGCAGGCCCGGCCCTGTACAAGTCCAAAATGGGACTTAGAACAGGGCCTCACATTCTAAGGGGCCCCAAATTTTGAAAAAAAAAAAAAATCAGTACTTCTTCTCTGAAATCACGCTCACAAGTCACAACAACAGTACTGTACTCCTCCTCTGAAATCACGCTCACAATACAGATACCTCTGAACTTTTTATCTCACTTCTTTCTCTCTCCTTACTTTTTCCCCTAAACATCTGAACTTTTTTTCTCTCTTCTTAGCTCTTTTTCTCTCTCTCCTTTACAAACTACTAAAAATCAATACTACTTCTATGAACTACTTTTATGAAGCTACTAAGAATCACATCACCAATTTCGGTGAAAATAGAAATATTATTGTTTTAATAGAGAGGAGTGCAAGAAAGGATGCACTTAATCCGGCGAACACCATTTTCCGGCGACGATAACGAAGATTTGGATCTGGAATCTGGAATCTGGAATTCGGGTTTGATGGAATTGAATCTGATTTCTTTTCTCTTGGTCTTTCCTGGTGTAAGCTCTTCGTTCGTCTTTATTTTGTTGAGTTTAAGTTATTTTTGTTGAATAATGTATCTTGGTTGTTCTTCCTTGTTTTGCCTTTTAGTTTCTTCTAGGTTCTCTTTGGGTGCTTTGTTGCACTCATATTACACTAAACAAAAAAAAACGTAATTCTAATAAAAGTAGTTACTGTGCATAGTCTCATTTTGGTGCTTTGTCGGTGTAATTCTAATATAGTTCTAAAAAGATGTAATTCTAATAAAAGTGGTTACCAAAAAATGTAATTCTAATAAAAGTGGCATGTTTTTATGATTTGGGTGCTTTGTCGGTGTAAAGTGAATGAAAATGTAATGGTTTTATGAGACATAATTGTTGCGAATTCTAGAAACCTGTGAGATAGTTTTTACAGGTATTACTCTGTATTCTATCCTTTTTTAAAAAATTGGGCCTTTGAATTTCTTTTGAAACAATTTAAAAACCGGTAAGATAGAGTTTCAAGGGCCTAATTTTCGACAGCATTGGCCTCAATATTGTTTGGGCCGGGGCTGCTGAATGGCTGGTGTTATGAACAGGTTTCCTCGTCTAGTCTCTACATGCCTGAACCTGAAGATGCCGTGGCTCATGGAGATGCCAATCGTGCTGTGAATGATTTCTTCACACGAGCATCCACGTGACTGTTTTGATACTAAGAAAATTGAGATAGCATAAGAAAAAAAAGGGGAGAAACAAATATCTTTCGGCCATCAAGGGTATACCTGATAATGAGAAAACCATCATTTATGGGGCAGGGCTAGAGTTTTAGAAAGTCCGGGCCTCTGGAGATTGTTGAGGCGTTGATGCTGGTATGGATAAATCTCGGACAACATGGGAACTGCAGAGATGGGGAGTCTGGCACAAGCACACTGCCGAGTGGCTTCTAGAGGCGCAGATGCCTTATAGCAACAACTAAACAAAGTGATTTGTTGAAGATTAGTCTGTAAACGTGTTAGAGAGTTTAGCTGTATGTAACATCTATTCATTCTTGTTCTACCGAACCGTACATATAGGCAAGAATAGCAACATGAATAAAGCTCTTTGTCTTTGAATTTTGTGTAATCTTATCAATTTTGTTTTATTCATTTTTTGCACAATTTGTGTTTGGCCATTAAGAACTTGTACATCGTTTTTCTAGCGGCTCTTTCCCTTTTTTGGGCGGTTGGTTGTATTGAGTTATGGTACCAAATCTTATCCTGCTTGAACATTGGCATTAATTTGAGCAGCACACTGAATAGCTAACTGCTCCATATATAACGAAGTGTATCTTATCTTACTTTTTTGTGCCTTGTCGTTTTTTTTATGGAACTTAGGTAAATAGCCTAACTCACAACTGAATAAAGTAATGAACAGACGAAGAGATAAATGAACAAGAAAACACCCGCACAATGTTCACTCAAATAATAAAAAGAGATCCTTGAGATGAGGAAGAATAATCGTCATCTATGATAAGGTATATGACATCTATAATAGAAAACAACCTTAAAAGAATATAGATATAAAAAAACATTACAAATTTAGTAATCAAGTAAAATAGATTTATGCACACTTGAGCCCCATTCTAACTACATGGTTTTAATTTGATTTTCCATGAATAGCTTTTGATAACTTGACATTTTTCACACTTCACAATTATAGTTTTGACACATAATTTGTTGTAATTTTTAAAATTATGTTGATTTCCGATCATATTTTGTAGATAGACAAAAGGAAGTCATGCTTTGTTGTAAATAAAATTGGGTATGGGTGGAAATTCCGGATATTGATCAAATGGGTCAAGAGTATCAAAATAGGTTTTTTTTTTTCCTTTTATGAGAGAAAATCAACATACTCCTCCAATCCAAAAGAAAATGTAATTCTTTTGAGCAAAAGTTCACAACTCTAATGAAAACATTTATGGCCCATGGCCTAAATACAACCAAAGGCCCTTGCCTACTACTCCGACGTATCATCAGCAACCAGAAATGTTGACTTACCTTCCGTCTGTTCCCTATTATTCTCCAGATAAAATTTACTTTATTTTCTAGATGATTGTTGCTTTATCCTTTATTAAAATATCGCTTCATTTTTCATCTGATTTTGGATAACTATTGATTTCATCTTTTATCTAAAAGTTCTTTTAATTCTTTCTTGAAAAGATCGATCTTGTTTCTTTTATATGTTTTCCTCAGTTCCAAACATTTGTTTTGTGAAAACAACACCTCGAGTGATTTGTGAGGGGTAACTCATATCTTTGTTGTAATACTCCGTATTTTTAGTAAGTTATTAATTATAGTTTTTACAAGGTTTTATTTATTAAAAAGGCTTTTTATTAATTATAAAGGTTTTTAGAAAAGGTTATGGGTTTTTCAAATAAATTCTAGCCCAAATTAAATATTGGGCCTAAGTTCACAAATTCTAATCTAAGTAGTTGGTTTAATAAATTAAAAATATTTTAAAAGGAAAATTCAAAAAGGATTTACAAAAGATTTATAAAAATAAAAAGAAAAAAAAATTATCAAAGCATTGACTTCGGCAACTCAACGCCAGGGAACTAAGTTCATGTTTATCAAAATTTGGTTACTTTACTTATCTTTTGATTTTAAGCATCTAGACTATTTATCTTATGGAATATTCCCCCTATTCTAGCTATATGATAATAAAGAAATAGTGTATCTTAGCTAAATTAATTATCTTTTCTCAAAAACCCATCTTTTAGTTCCGAGTCCTAGTACGACTCTACTCGTCCAACTAGTATAAATAGGGGCCTCCACCCCTCATATTCTTCGCACCAAATTTGAGGAATACATCTCTTTTCTCAAGTTTAAACTCTCCCTCCCTCTTACAGTGGCGGATCCAGGAATTTGGGAATGGTTGGTCACACTCTAGGTATCACAGAAACGAATACAGGGATGGGTACGGGGATGGAAAACGCCAAAATCAAAATTTCATAAATGGGTACGACATGAATTCGGCTAAAAGAAAAAACAATTTAACTAAATTAAAATCATTACATAAGTACTTCAAAATACAAAAAAGAATAACAACAACAACTAAGTTTAGATATCTATCAAAAGAACTAGTTATGTTATAGAAGTAGTTGAGTTGATATTAAATGGTTGAAAATTTTCACAACTCCAAGTTTTAAGTTCAAACATCCTCATCCTCATGCTCCATAATCTATTTCAAGTTATCTAATCCTGGTTCCGTTACTACTAACACCCTATTAGAACACTACTAGAATAATTATGTTCCTTGTATGAACAACCACGGAGACTGTCTCAAATATTTTGGAGGCCCCTGTACTAATAGTTAAATTGGGGCCCAAAAAACGCAACATGAAAAATTTACCTTTAAAAAAGTATAATGTGATAAATAGCACCAAAAGTTCTCTTTGAAATTGTTTTCTTACTAAATAGCACCAAAAGTTCCTTAATCTAACATATTGATATTGTTATGAACATCCCAAGTTAACTTTAAAATCATATCAATATAAAAAAATTTAGCCACCTATTGAAAAAAAATTGTTTGTCTAACCTTATATGAAACGAAACAATCAACCTTCATAATCTTATATTACTACTAAGTACTAGAAAAAAACTCTATTATGAAGCTAACATTAGTGTCAACTAGTCCATTTAGCATAAACTTTCATCATTTTTTAAAAGCAACCAATTAACAAATAGAAAAAAAATTAGTTTAATATGAGACTAGAAGGAAAATGACCAAACCTTATGTTGGAGGGCAAAAATTGCCACTTTAGTTGAGGGCACGTGGGGATCAAAACCTTGAAACTCTAGTGTTGTCAAGAGTTTAGTCCATTATCATTTTCTTTCATTTATTAAAAGAAAGAAAAAGTAGAAAGGAAATGAATAAACAAAAGGAAAAAAGACGACTGAGACTCTCACACTTCATCTTCTTCTTGACTTCTTCTCTCTCCTATATGCATAATGCCTGCCTGCACCATACGAACACAAAAATTCTTTCTCCAGCAACAAACCCACCCCTTCATGAATTAATTTCTTCAATTTCGAGTATCGATCTATGCTTTTTTTTTCTTAATTGCATGAAAGGGATGAAGTGAAAATTTATTTTTTATTTTAAATAATGGTTGGTCCCGTGACCAACCGGGACCAAGCCTACATCCGCCACTGCCCTCTTAGCCTACCTTTTCTCCTCTCCCTAGTAGTTATTAATTTTCAAGGTGCGTGTATATGTAGATCTTTAAATATTGTTCTGCATGCGTAGTATCATGTTTTTAGGATTGTTATTTTGAATTGAAGCGCATGTTTATATGAGTTTTATTATGAACTTAATGAGCCTTATTATGAATAGTATGAGTTTATATGAGTATATTAAACATGCTAGTAGTCTACCGTTAACGTTAGGTTCAATTATGAAAACAGCTCGTAAAATCATATGTGCCGTGAGTTATTGCTGTGAGTATTATAAAAGTTTGATCATTAAAGTTATAAATTTATAATATTAGCAGAGGGTCATGATGCCAACTTTGAATTAATCTCGGCAGTAGTATTAAGTCACCTATACTAAGGTTGACTTGCCATATAAGTGAATTATCACTAAGTCTAAAAGTCAATATTTAATTCTTCAATCCTTATATCTTGTATTTTGGCTTTCACCTATAGTCTATAAATATGAACGATAATTTACTCGGCAACTAGCACCTTTGTTTAGTAATCATCAGTGTTATATTATTAATTTTACGGTTTTTTCACCATATACCCCAAACAAATTTTTTTTTGCACCATATACCCTTTCAACTTTCCAAATTCACCATATACCCCTCACGTTTGAAAAAATACATCCACTTACCCTTAATGACTAACGGCGTTAAACATTAACCCTTAATCACCAATCTAACCTAATTAACTAACCTAAATCTACCCCTAATCCTAATCCTAACCCTAACCCTAACCCTAACCCTAATACCCCTAACCAAACACTTAACACCCCTACCCCCTCCCCCACCCCTACCACCCCCTTACCCTAGCCCACCCCACCCCACTTCACCACCAGCCCTTACCCCCATTGCACCACCACCCTTCCCCCCCCCATCCCTCCCCCGTAGTCCCCCTTCCCCCGCAGACACCCCCTCCCCTCCCCCCCCCCTCCTCCCCATGGCCCCCCTTTCCCCGCAGCCCCCCCTCCTCCCCGCAGCCCCCCTTCCCCCGCAGCACCCCCTCCCTCCCCAAGACACCCCCCTCCACCCTCCCCGCCGTCGCCACAACTCTGTTTCTTTACGCTCTTGATTTTCAATTTCACTCCGAAAGAAAAAGAAAAAAAAGCCCTAATCCCCAAATTCTAGGGTTTTCGTTTCTAGAATCTCCGAAAACACAAAAAGATACCAAATCATCGCTTTAATTCAATTGTGTTTCTCTCTCCTCTCGCAATTTGCAACATGAAACATTGAACGTGATATGGTATTTTGGGGTTGGTATGACAGAGTTACGAATCTCGGTGTCGTTAATGGAGGTCAAAGCTCTCAAATTACGAATGGATTCTTCAATGATGGATTTATTCGCGACGGCGGGGGAAGGGGGAGGGAGGGAGGTTGCTCGACCGCACGTCCGCACGGGAAGGGGAGGGGATGGGAGGGGTTGAGCGACGGTTGCGGGGAAGGGGGAGGGACTGCGATTTGTGGGTTGCGATTTGTGGGTTTGATTTTCGGGGGTGATGGTGGGTTCGAGGGTGGTGCGACGTTTTAGGGTCTTGCGGGGGTGGGGGGGGGAGGGGGGGCTCGGGGGAGGGAGTAGGGAGGGCTTCCGGGGTGGTGGCGGCTTGGGGGGCTGCGGGGGTGTTGGGGGAAGGGGTGGGGTGGGGGCGGAGGGGTGGTGGGTTGGTGGGTTGGTGGTTAGGGTTAGGGTTAGGGTAGTTAATTAGGGTTAGAGGGGGTGATTAGGGGTTAATGACTAACGGAAGTCTAACACCGTTAGTCAAAAGGGCAAGTGAATGTATTTTTTGAAACGTCGAGGGTATATGGTGAATTTGGAAAGTCGAAAGGTTATACGGTGCAAAAAAAATTTGTCAGGGGTATATGGTGAAAAACCGTTAATTTTATTACTCATGTCATTTGTTTTGCCTATCTAAGGTCAAAGTTTAATTTTATAAGAGCTATTATTCTTAAAGGAGGATTATTTCCGAAAGATTTTTATTAGTAATACGATCTTTTATGATCGCAATTATAAAGAGGCAACGGCTTGTTATTTATTAGCAAGAACGGTAGCTATGATATTTTACCCATGTACTTTTTGTATAAGTCATGTGGACAAGGTAGTTCCCCTCGTCATAGACTCATTAAGGAATACTAAACTTGGGGGGTGTGCACACTTTAGGAAAGGTACCTAGGCAAGGAAAGGAGTTTTATTAAAGTTATGTACTTTAAATTATAGAAGTATTACAAGTATCCAAGGAAGGTTTATAGAAATATTTTGAATGTTTAATAAAGTATTTAAATTTCCGCATATACATGTACTCAGTATTTTAACTGACACGTGTTTTGTTTGTTTGTTTTATGGCTTTGTCCCTGTGATGACCCTTTTAGTGAGCAGAATTTACAGGTTGATTTGATGCATACTTCACATGAGGGAGCTAGTGAGGAATAATACTTAAGCTAGGAGTTGCTATTTTTTTTATTTATTATAGATTCTATTATTGTCATAGTTGAATAATAAAGTTTTTATATTTTCAATAAAGAGAAGATATTATTATTAGTTTCCTTTGCATTGTTAAATTAGTAGTTAGTAGTTTTAGCCTTTAACGTTATCACGTGGCGGTAATACTCTCAAGTTTCTCAAGTGTTTTATATTAAAATATATTCTTCAAAAAGAGAGAAATTTGAGGGTGTTACAAAGTGGTATCAAGAGCCTTTAGGATTATTAATGAGAGTTTGGGTAGATTTAGGAAGGGCATACAAGCTAGAGTTTCGCATTTTGGTGCATAAATTTTTTGCATATATTTTATTTTCTTATTATGCCTAAAAAGTTATATTTCTAAGTATAAATATTTTCCAATTTATATATTTTGAAGAAAGGAATAAGTGTGTGGATCTATTCTTTTGAGGAAAGCTCTGGCTAAGGAAAGACTTGGTACTTAAGTTGGCCGCTTGTGCCGCACCTCTCTTTCGTGGGAACTCCCTCGATTAATTTTTCCATGCACGAAAAACCTAGTATTCAGAATAAAAACTTATTATATACATATTTATATATACTTAATATCTTTTCGAAAACACAAATAGTTTGAATTTTTTTTGTTTCCTTATTTACACTCGCATTATTGTTATTATGAATTATTGTATGACATTCTGTCTAGCTAAATGTGAAAACGTTATTAAATTTTCATAAGGAAGGAGATTTTATTGTCTTGATGACAATATATGTGGTACTTACTATTTGTAATTTTACCACAGATTCATTATGGCAAGTCATAGTCCATTTTTCGTACCCATTCTAGTAAAAAGAGACGCATAAGCGTGACTCGATTATGTGCGTGCTATTCGAAGTATGCAAACTTTCTAATAGAGCAAGGATACCAACAATTTTACAACCATGGACCAACAATTGCTCGCTTTTAGAACACTTACCCTACATTGAAGCCTATCTTTGGTTATTCAATAAGTATTATAATGTATTGCAATTATCGGATGGAATGCCCAACATGAGGGATCATTACCAAGAAGGAATTTGGCTAGCTACCGTACCTTATTTCATAATTGACCTCCGATATGCTTGACTTGTGGAAGGAGCAACAAGAAGCACAAGACATGATTAATGCATATCAAACTCCGAGCCATTCCTATCATGAATCTACTACTAGTCCTGAACCCTCCAATATTCAGAGCAACCTGCCAAGCGCAGAGGGTAGTTCATCATCTCCGGAATATCACCCTATGTCTGAAGATGAATGTTTTAGACACTAAGCTACCGTTGAAGCGTAAGATCAAAATGACTCAGACTTCGATTCATCCGATTTTTATTATTTATAAATTTTTAGGAAAATGTTTAGATATTTTAGTAGTTGTTAGTAGTTTTAATAATTAGTAGTTCTGGAATTAGACTACTACTCTTTAAATATGTTAGCATTCCTTTTTAAGGATGATTAATAAATAAAATTTTAGTTTATTTTTCATGTTATGTGCTTGATGTCAATCATATTATGAATCATGATTGTTGTATGATTTACAAATTTAGTAGGATGACTTATTAAGTAGTACCTATTTGTTTCTTACCCAGGAAGGAAATGGCAAGTAGACCCGGAAGTAGATCTAAGACTCGAGCAACTCTTAAGGAGTTGACTTCTCTGACCAAGAATTTGGCTAAGGCTATGACTACTCAACTGAACCGTCAACAAGAACCTGATCTAGTTGGTGATGTGTTTACGAAAGTAGCCTCTAGGAATCCACCTGTCTATGATGGAAAAGAGGACCCAGCCAGTCTTGAGAACTGGATTAGGGAATTTGATAAGTTGTTTACTGCTGTCCAGTGCACTGATGAGTTAAAAATCAACAATGCTACATACTACCTAAGGGAGGAAGCTGATTTATGGTGGTCTCAAAGGAAGGAGTCTTTAACGACTCAAGGAGATTTTGGATGGGAACAATTTAAGGAAGCCTTGAGAACCAAGTTTTACCCACCTCACTTAAGGAAAAAGAAGTGCCTAGAGTTTACAAACCTTAGGATGGGGACCATGACTGTCAATGAGTACTACTCTAAGTTCATAGAGTTAATGAGGTTTGCACCTGAAGTGGTTTCAACTGAAGTTTTGAAGGCTCACCGATTTGAGCAAGGGTTAACCTTGTCCATTCAAGGGAAATTGGGAGGGGCTAACTTTGATAGCCTAGATGAAGTGTATGGGAGAGCTGCCCATCTATTCGGGATCAAGGGAAGAGAAATAGAAGCGAATCCTGGAGACAAAAGGAAGGGGTCTAGTAATGGGTTCCAAGGTGGAGACAAGCGACAAAATACTAATGGGGGATTCAAGCAAGGAAAAGATGACAAGAGCAATGGGAATAACAACAATCGTAGTCAGTCTGAAAATGGAAAGTCCAAGAGACTCTACTACTGTAAAAGATGCCCAAGAAACCATCTAGGGAAGGATTGTGAAGGAACTCTGGTAACTTGTAGGAACTGTAACAAGTTAGGCCATAGAGAGTATGAGTGCTTCCTGAAAGACTCAACATCAGCAAATCCTAAGCCAACCCAGAATCAGGGAGGTAATGGGAGCAAAGGACCTCAGCAGCAGTCAGTGACTAATAACCGTGTTCCTCCTAAGAATGGGAATGGAGGGGACAATCAGGCTAAGGCGAACAACCAAGGTCGAGTGTTTGTCATGAGCAATCGTGAGGCTGAAACGACTGCAGGCGTGGTGACTGATACTTTCTTCATCTCTTCTATTCCAGTTAAGATTTTATTTGATTCAGGAGCTTCACTCTTTTATTTCCAAAACCTTAGTGGAAAAACTTAAGTTGGGAAAACCCGAATCTATAAGCATGGATATAGTTATACCTTCTGGAGAAGTCATTAATGTTTCTAAATTATATAGAGATGTTTTAGTGACTATAGTAGGGGCAAATTTTCCTTCACTCTTAATTGAATTTGAATTAGATGACCTAGATGTTGTTCTGGGAATGGATTGGTGATATGTCATATTTATATATAGTTTTTAGGTGCATTTAGGTTGCATTTTAGAGCATTTAGATTCATATTTAGGTTCATTATTGCATCATATTCTTAAGTTATGTTATTCTACTCCTATTCGGTATGTTTTCTTATTTTTGATGAATTTCAGATAATGAGAACGTATTTGGAGTATATTTAGCTAAGCTTGAGGATTATGAGCACTTGTAAAGAAGCTATGATGCATAAGGATCGTATGGATATGTCATAGTACGAGTTTGAGCGAAAACGAAGCGGAAAATCATTAGAAGAAATGTGAAAAAGGAGTCATGTCTACTCTTTTGATCATAACTTTTGATGTGCTTATTAGAATCAAGAAATTACAGTTGGGTTGAAAAATAGACTTGAAGGGATTTCCAACGATAGGTCACATGTCCCAAACGGACTTCTGGTTTGAGAGATACAGCCTTTGCAAGTTGACGCAAAATAGTAGTTTTCCCGCCCGGTCGACTGGGCGGTTTCGCCCGACCGGGCGAGAAAAAATCTTCATCAGAGCACAAGACTTGTTCACCCGGTCAACCGGGCGAAAGAGGCGCCAAAAGCGCTTATGCGCCCGGCCAGGCGGGATCTCCCCCTTTTGTCGTAATTTCAGTTCACCGTCGCCCGACCGGGCGGTTTGACCCGGTCGACCGGACGGTTTTTCGGGAAGGTTAATTTTTGCCTTTTTTAGCCGGTTCTGTAAAAACTATAAATAGGCTTTTAATATTTTCGATTAGACATCTGATTTTTCTGCGTTTTTAGGTTTAGTCTTCTTCTCTTTCTCTCTAGTTTTAGTTGTAAACCCTAGTTTTTCTTATTCTTCTTTAATTCATGAATTCTATTAGTTTCTTTAATTGATTTCTTTAATTATGTTTTCTTTTATAGTTTTAGTTTTTATTCTTTGTTTCATGATTGAGTAGTCTTATTTTCTAGGTTTTGGGAATCCATGTTTATAAGATATGATTATTGATTGATATTTATTCATGGTTTGATTAGTCTTGATATTTCTAATTGATTAGTGTTTATATTATTAATCTTGCAATCTGATCAATTGTCTGATTAAATATTGCTAATATCGAGTCATAGATCGAGAGATAGTACTCTTTAGAGGCTTACCTATAATTAGCAAATCTGATTATGTTGAGCGACCGTACTAGCATATGTTGATTTGAGAGCATTAAGGCCCGACCGTAGGATTAACATGTGCTCTAGATATCTGATTAATTGAACCATTGATGATATTTTGATATATTATAGTTATAAACATGGTAAACCATTGCCCTAGATCCTTTTTAGTTTGATTTTCGTAGTTTGATTAGTTTAGAACTTTAATTCAATTTTCTTGATCTTGTTTAGTTTCTCGTACCTTAGAAGCTAGATTAAAACGACCATCTCTCTGTGGATTCGACCCTACTTACCCTACTACATTGTTAGAAGGTTTTGCGGGGAATTAATTTTTTACGGGTGTACGACGGCCTATCAAATTTTGGCGCCGTCTGGGAGACGGTATAGTTTTATTTAGTTTTTATTATTTTGTGAGACTAAACCGTATATATATTTTTCCCTTTTGTGAATTTTATTTTTATTTTTTTTAATAACTTTTCTGTATCATGGAGTCATGCTATTTTGATGATGGGGATAATTCTTTTGCTAGGCAACATAGTAATAATTCTTGGGATTCTCATGTTTATAGTTCTGATGCATCATATCAAAATCCTCCCAATTTTTGCACGAGTTCTCTTGAATTACCTCATATGTTTTGTGAACCCCATGTACATGCTAGTAATTCTAGAGCAATTTTTTCTTTTCCTCAGTATGAGAATGAAGCGTTTTGGAAATACTATCATAGGCTTGGTGATTATATTGGTCCTAATCATGGAATTGAATTGTGGGATATGTGCCTAGTGATTTATGGGGGGTTAAATGAAGAAACTAGGATGGTGGTAGAATCTATGTCTAATGGGGAATTTCTAATCCGATCACCTGATTATTGTTGGGATTTAATTGTGTGGTTGGCTAGGGATACTTATGAGTGGATCTGCTCTTTCACCCCAAACTTACATGACACCAACCCCTTATTGTTCAATTTGTCAGTCTACTTCACATGATTTTTCTTTATGTGATGTGACATTAGTTTATGGTTTTAACCCCTCTTCCCAATATGAATGTCAATGCGCTCAAAATTCTAGCCCCAAACCGTTTATTTATGATGATGAGGAGGGTTGGATAATAAATGAGAGCTATTGGGATGATGAAAAGATTGAGAGAGAGACTATTATGATGGATGTTTTGCAGGAGCAAGAAACCATGGTTGAAGTTTCCTCTTTGGAGGTAAGTCAAGTTGAGAGTGAGGTGATTTATGACTCTTTATTGGTACCACCTATTATTTTTGAGTCTCATGTTCCTTTCTCTCAAAAACTTGACCTTATTCCTTCTTCTCCTATATTATATCCTCCATTGTTCCTTCTTTCTCACCTTTTGAATGGCTCTCATGATAATGTAAATGTTGTACAGTTAGTTTCTTTTCCTTCTTTTGAGTCATGTAAAAAGACTAACAATTTTTCTTTTTCTTCTTGTTGTAAATATAATTTTTCCTTTGATTTTTCTTTTTGTAGTTTAGTATTTTTTTAGTACTAATTTTTTTCATTTTTCCTTTCCACTCTTATATAATAAACTCTGAGATGTTTGCAGGAACATATGATAAGCTTCTTAGAGCATTGAACTATTATGAGTGATCTACTAGTCTTAAACGGTCATGCAAGACCTTAAATCAGCGCTTATCGGGAGGCAACCCGACTTTGTTCATTTTTTTTTTGGTTTGACTAACTTTGCTAATGTGTGATGAAGTCTTTTGCTAGGTACAAGCATAGCCAATTTTTTTGACTAAGTTCACTGCCTCATTACAACTATCGATTGTGGTGGAGGTGTCGATGCTTTTTGACACTCCCTTTGATTACCCACCCCTTTTGTAAGTTGTACCTCTCCCTCCTTTAATTCCTCTTTGTTCACATTGAGGACAATGTGTCATTCAGCTTGGGGGAGGATGTTTGTCATCATTACTTAGCGCATGTTAGTTGCATTTAGAGTATTTTTCATTGCTTTCATAGGATGTTGCACGGTTTGTACCGCTCACTAGGAGTGGGAGTTTACGTGTAACCAACAACATTGTATTGCTTTCGTAGTTGCATTGGCATATTTTATCTCATATTAGATTTCATGTCATTTTAGTTGCATCTATGGGACTATTGCTAGCACTTATTGAGAACCTGGCGATATTTTACTACAATTCCTAAGCATAATTCATCTTGTTCATGATTCTTCATAGCACGATTGTTTCGCAATTGATTATTTGTGGTAAGATTGATTGATCTCTCTCGGCTCGATTTAACTTTATTGTGCGGACACCTTATACTAACCGAGCCTCAGTGCCTATAAGGCGACGTATACGTGTCGGTTATGTTCTTTCATGTGTAATTAGTTCCTTAGTTGTCGCATTGATCTTGATTTTGACTTGCTTGGTACTCTTTGATATTTGATAGTGCATACATTTTGATATGATTGAGGCATTCTATTTAATGATCTTAGCTCCGGGAGTTATTCTTGTTTTCATATTATCCTTCCTCTAGCCCCGAGCCTTTCGACTATGTTTGATTGCTACCTACATTACAAGCCATTGGCCTCATTTGATATTTGTCATAAGCCTAACTTGGAGGAGCGAGTATTAGTTTTGGTTTGGTTTGTATTGAATTGAAGTGCTCTAGTTGTGGTTTAGATGGATGGAAAAATATGTTTAGTGAGCTTGAAAATTGAAATGAAAGTTCAAAAAAAAGAAACACAAAAGAAAAAGTGAAAAATGAAATGAAAAAGAAGTGAAAAAAAAGTTGTGAATAAAGTGAAATAAAAAGGGTTATGATTGAATTTCTTGAGTGAAAAGTGTTGTTGATTATATTTGGAGATTGTTGGTTGTTGCACGAAGTTATTGTGACCTTTCTTGGTCATGTTTTTAGTTATATGATGCTCCCCCTTCTTGGTTTTTCCACCACAATTAACAAATTATTTTCCATACCTTTAACATCAACCCCATTACAACCCTTAAAAGTCCTCTTGATCATTGTGCATTGTATTGTTGAGTATTAAGTGAGTCAAAAAGTCAAAGTTATAAAGTTTATGTTTCATCTGAGTCGACTTGTTTTAGGTTGAGTGTCATCATTTATCCTTTAAACACATGAGAGATTTGAGCACACATGACTATAGTGAGGTCTGTCAGGTTTGATTAAATCCAACTTGGGAGAGGTGGTATGTGGTATGATTGGAGAGTCGATTGCGATACATGACATGCTATGCGGCTTTGTTCGAGCTTGTTTTGATGCTTGGTTTGTGTAGTGGTTTTATCTCTTGTGTTTTCAGTTGAGTGTTTAGCCCTGTTGTAGTCCTATACTGTAGGTCGTCTTTCTTTTCTAATGTTTATGTCTTATTGCTTGGGGACAAGCAATGGTTTAGCTTGGGGGAGTTTGATATGTCATATTTATATATAGTTTTTAGGTGCATTTAGGTTGCATTTTATAGCATTTAGATTCATATTTAGGTTCATTATTGCATCATATTCTTAAGTTATGTTATTCTACTCCTATTCGGTATGTTTTCTTGTTTTTGATGAATTTCAGATAATAAGAACGTATTTGGAGTATATTTAGCTAAGCTTGAGGATTATGAGTACTTGTAAAGAAGCTACGATGCATAAGGATCGTATGGATATGTCATAGTACGAGTTTGAACGAAAACGAAGCGGAAAATCATTAGAAGAAATGTGAAAAAGGAGTCATATCTACTCTTTTGACCATAACTTTTGATGTGCTTGTTAGAATCAAGAAATTACAGTTAGGTTGAAAACTAGACTTGAAGGACTTTCCAACGATAGGTAACATGTCCCAAACGGACTTCTAGTTTGAGAGATACAGCCTTCGCAAGTTGACGCAAAATACCAGTTTTCCCGCCCGGTCGACCGGGCGAGAAAAAATCTTCATCAGAGCACAAGACTTGTTCGCCCGGTCAACCGGGCGAAAGAGGCGCCAAAATTGCTTACGCGCCCGACCGGGTGGGATCTCCCCTTTTGTCGTAATTTCAGATCACCGTCGCCCGACCGGGCGGTTTGGCGTTCGGACGGTTTTTCGGGAAGGTTAATTTTTGCCTTTTTTTAGCCGGTTTTGTGAAAACTATAAATAGGCTTTTAATATTTTCGATTAGACATCTGATTTTTCTGCGTTTTTAGGTTTAGTCTTCTTCTCTTTCTCTCTAGTTTTAGTTGAAAACCCTAGTTTTTCTTATTCTTCTTTAATTCATGAATTCTATTAGTTTCTTTCATTGATTTCTTTAATTATGTTTTCTTTTATAGTTTTAGTTTTTATTCTTTGTTTCATGATTGAGTAGTCTTATTTTCTAGGGTTTGGGAATCCATGTTTATAAGATATGATTATTGATTGATATTTATTCATGGTTTGATTAGTCTTGATATTTCTAATTGATTAGTGTTTATATTATTAATCTTGCAATCTGATCAATTGTCTGATTAAATATTGCTGAGTCATAGATCGAGAGATAGTACTCTTTAGAGGCTTACCTACAATTAGCAAATCTGATTATGTTGAGCGACCGTACTAGCATATGTTGATTTGAGAGCGTTAAGGCCCGACCGTAGAATTAACATGTGCTCTAGATATCTGATTAATTGAACCATTGATGATATTTTGATATATTATAGTTATAAACATGGTAAACCATTGCCCTAGATCCTTTTTAGTTTGATTTTCGTAGTTTGATTAGTTTAGAACTTTAATTCAATTTCTCGATCTTGTTTAGTTTCTCGTACCTTAGAAGCTAGATTAAAACGACCATCTCTCTGTGGATTCGACCCTACTTACCCTACTACATTGTTAGAAGGTTTTGCAGGAATTATTTTTGACAGGTGTACGACAACCTATCAATTGGTTGGGGAAATTCAAAGCCCAAATAGAATGCAGAGCCCAAAAAGTAACCTTGAAAGGTCCAAAAGGAGTCAAAGTAACCTACATAAAAATCAATCAGAAGCCCAGTCCAAGAATGATTTCTGCTATGCAACTCAAGAATTGTATAAGAAAGGGTATCCATTGTATTTGTGTAGTATACAAAAGTTGGAGGTAGAAGAAGAGAAGATGGAGAATATTCCTGTAGTTAATGAATTTCAGGATGTCTTTCCTGAAGAAATCCCTGGAATGCCTCCAATAAGAGAAGTGGAGTTCACTATAGACTTAATGTCTGGAACTGGCCCAATATCCAAAGCCCCATATCGTATGGCTCCAGCAGAAATGAATGAGCTGAAGACCCAATTGGAAGAGTTATTAGAAAAGGGTTACATAAGGCCTAGTGTATCCCCATGGGGTGCGCCTGTCTTGTTTGTGAAGAAGAAGGATGGTAGTCTAAGGTTGTGTATCGACTACCGTGAGTTAAACCAAGTGACCATCAAGAATAAGTACCCTCTTCCAAGGATTGATGATTTGTTTGACCAACTGAAGGGAGCCGGAATTTTCTCAAAGATTAACTTAAGGTCAGGGTATCATTAGTTAAGAATTGCTGATAAGGACATTGCTAAGACCGCTTTTAGGGCGCGTTATGGTCATTATGAGTTTACAGTGATACCTTTTGGATTGACTAACGCGCCAGCAGTATTTATGGATCTCATGCACCGAATTTTCAAGCCATACTTAGACCAATTTGTGGTGGTATTTATAGATGATATATTGGTTTAGTCTAAGAATAGAGAAGAGCATGAGAAACACCTCCGAATAATTTTGTCAACACTCCAACAGAAGCAATTGTATGCAAAGTTTTCGAAGTGTGAGTTTTGGTTGGAAAAAGTGGCATTTCTGGGCCACGTCATTTCTAAGGAAGGTGTTGTCGTTGATCCAGCGAAGATTGAAGCCGTTAGTGAATGGCCTACTCCAAAGAATGTGACTGATATAAGAAGTTTCCTAGGCCTGGCAGGTTACTACAGACGTTTTGTTAAGGATTTCTCCAAAATAGCCCGACCCATGACCAACCTTATGAAGAAAGAGTCCAAGTTTATTTGGAGCTCAGAATGTGAGAAAGCCTTCACCATCCTAAAAGAAAGACTAACCTCAGCCCCTGTGTTATCCTTACCTGATGGAAGTGATACTTATGAAGTATATAGTGATGCATCTAAACATGGTCTAGGGTGTGTCCTAATGCAAAATAGGAGAGTCATTGCTTATGCATCAAGGCAACTAAAGCCATATGAAGTCAACTACCCTACTCATGACCTAGAGTTGGCCGTAATAGCCTTTGCTTTAAAGATTTGGCGTCATTATTTGTATGGGGTGACATGTAAGATGTATATAGATCACAAAAGTTTGAAATACATTTTCACCCAAAAGGACTTGAATATGAGGCAAAGGAGATGGTTAGAATTCATAAAAGACTACGATTTGGATATTCAATACCATGAAGGGAAAGCCAATGTAGTGGCAGATGCCTTGAGTAGGAAGACAAGTCATACCTTAAGTACTATGGTGGTGGCAGATCAACTGTGTTTAGACTTTCAGAAGATGAATCTGGAAGTAATGCAATATGGAGAAGTAGAGAAATTATTTAGTGCATTGACCATTCAACCCTCTATGTTTGAACAAATTAAAGAAGCTCAATTGAAAGATGAGAAGATGGAAAAGATAAAAGAGAAGGTGAGGGAGGGTCATTTGGAGATTTCGAAATTCATGAAGATGGAAGTTAAGAATGGAAGGAAGGTGGTGTATACCTGAAGCTTGCGAAGATTTAAAATTGAAAATCATGGAAGAAGGCCATAATTCTCCATATTCGATGCACCCAGGGGGTGATAAGTTGTATAAGGACTTAAAGAAGAATTTCTGGTGGGCTCATATGAAGTTGGACATAGCTGAATTTGTTTCCAAGTGTTTAACGTGTCTGAAAGTGAAGAGTGAACATAAAAGACCCCAAGGGAAAGTCCAACCCTTAGATGTGCCAGGATGGAAGTGGGATTCTATTTCGATGGATTTTGTTGTTGCTTTACCTAGGGGTAAATCTGGGAATGATACGATATGGGTAATTGTCGATAGATTGACCAAGTCTGCAGTGTTCATACCTATGAAGGCAACATGGTCTATGGATCAATTAGCTAAGGCTTACATCAAGCATGTGTTGAGACTACATGGTGTACCGAAGAATATTGTGTCTGATCGAGATTCTAGATTTTTGTCTAACTTTTGGCAGAAGCTACAACAAGCCTTTGGTTCGAAGCTATTAATGAGTACTGCTTTTCACCCAACCACAGATGGTCAGACTGAAAGAACCATATAAACCTTAGAAGATATGCTAAGAGCTTGTGTCATGGAATATCAGGGTTCGTGGGAAGATCATCTAGACCTGATAGAGTTCTCCTACAACAACAATTATCATTCAAGTATAGGCATGGCACCATTCGAGGCTTTGTATGGTAGGAAATGTAGAAGCCCATTATGTTGAAACGACATAAGTGAAACAGTTATACTTGGGCCTCAATTGATTGAAGAGACCGTGCAACAAGTCAAGATGATTCAAGGAAAGATTAAGGCAGCCCAAGATCGTCAGAAAAGCTACACTGATCTAAAGCGTAGGGAAGAAGATCAATATGAAGTGGGAGAAAAAGTGCTTTTGAAAGTCTCACCAATGAAGGGTGTAATGAGGTTTGGAAATAAAGGGAAGCTTAGCCCTAAGTTTATAGGCCCATATGAGATCTTGGATAGAGTTGGAAAGGTGGCCTACAGACTAGCCCTACCCACTGAATTAAGTCGTGTTCATAATGTGTTCCATATATCTCGGTTGAGACGGTATATCCCGGATAAATCGCATGTATTGCAACTCCGAATCGACCCAAATTGATGAGAACTTGTCTTATGAAGAAAGGCCGATTAAGATTTTAGACAGTAAGGTTAGAAGTACCCGTAATAAGGATGTTAAAATCGTTAAGGTGCTTTGGTCTAATCAGAAGTCTGAAGAAGCAACATGGGAAGTAGAGGCTAAGATGCGAAAGAAATATCCAGAGTTGTTTGCAGAGGTTAGTAGTAGAGTTACGGGGGCGTAACTCCTTTTAAGGGGGGTAGAATGCGATAGAGTTTCGCGCGTTTGACTTAGAACCCTATTTTTGACCTAATTTTGACTTATTTATGAGTTATTATGTGAGCCAACTTACTTTTATAGGAAGTTGGTGGTATATATGAGTTACTTGCTTTGTCTCTTGCATTGCTTGCTTTAAGTTTCGAGGACGAAACTTCTTTTAAGGGGGTAGTCTGTAATACTCCGTATTTTTAGTAAGTTATTAATTATAATTTTTAAAAGGTTTTATTTATTAAAAAGGCTTTTTATTAATTATAAAGGTTTTTAAATAGGCTTTTAGAAAAGGTTATGGGTTTTTCAAATAAATTCTAGCCCAAATTAAATATTGGGCCTAAGTTCACAAATTCTAATCTAAGTAGTTGGTTTAATAAATTAAAAATATTTTAAAAGGAAAATTCAAAAAGGATTTACAAAAGATTTATAAAAAGAAAGAGAAAAAAAAAATTATCAAAGCATTGACTTCGGCAACTCACCGCCAGGGAACTAAGTTCATGTTTATCAAAATTTGATTACTTTACTTATCTTTTGATTTTAAGCATCTAGACTATTTATCTTATGGAATATATCCCTATTCTAGCTATATAATAATAAAGAAATAGTGTATCTTAGCTAAATTAATTATCTTTTCTCAAAAACCCATCTTTTAGTTCCGAGTCCTAGCACGACTCTACTCGTCCAACTAGTATAAATAGGGGCCTCCACCCCTCATATTCTTCACACCAAATTTGAGAAATACATCTCTTTTCTCAAGTTTAAACTCTCCCTCCCTCTTAGCCTACCTTTTCTCTTCTCCCTAGTAGTTATTAATTTTCAAGGTACGTGTATATGTAGATCTTTAAATATTGTTCTGCATGCGTAGTATCATGTTTTTAGGATTGTTATTTTGAATTGAAGCGCATGTTTATATGAGTTTTATTATGAACTTAATGTGCCTTATTATGAATAGTATGAGTTTACATGAGTATATTAAACATGCTAGTAGTCTACCGTTAACGTTAGGTTCAATTATGAAAACAGCTCGTAAAATCATATGTGCCGTGAGTTATTGCTGTGAGTATTATAAAAGTTTGATCATTAAAGTTATAAATTCATAATATTAGCAGAGGGTCATGATGCCAACTTTAAATTAATCTCGGCAGTAGTATTAAGTCACCTATACTAAGGTTGATGTTGTAACGGAAGCGTGGGCTAAAGGTCACCAGAATCGTTGCTCACAAAAGTATAAGACTCTCCTCACAAAATAGAATTGCAATGCAAAGTATGGCAAGGAATTATAGAGAATATAGACAAGTATTTAATGAGGAAACTAGTTTTTAGGCTCGGGCTACGCCCCGGTAGTTATATCTATCATTTATTAATATTTTACTTTAAAATGATAACATCAAGTATCATTTGGTTTAGTGGTTAAGACTTTAGTATATATGCTCGTGATCACGGGGTCGAATCTTATACAATGCATTTTTTATTTATTTTTACATAGATTACATGGGTTAAACACTTTAAGGGGAAAGCGCCACGTGGCATCGTTCCTTGTTTAGGAACGCCTTTTAATATATTAGTATAGATTTGAATTTCCTCCCCTCAAAATAATGTATTGTATTAATTGTATTCAACCTCACAACAATCATACAATCCCTCTCTGTTATTTTGTCCTCTATTTTTTAGCCTAAAAGACTCCCCTATTTATACTAAACAACCCTAATCCTTTTAGGAGAAGAACTTGATCTCCAAGTCTAATTCCTTAAAAGATTACTTACCAAAATTCTATCTTATTTCCTAAATACATCCACCTCTAGTAAATAGGAATAAAATAACAAATACGTAAAAGATAAACAAGGAAACAAAGATAAACAAGAAAATAAACAAGATCGTCTTCGCAAGCAAGCAGCAGGGCTCGCGACCCACGTCGCGACTCGCGACGTGTCCTCTGCTTGCTGTGCTCAATCTTCACGTTCTTTTCTTCTCCTTCCTTCTTTTCTTCCACCTGCTACATGCTAACACATTGTGATTGTTTTCCAACAATTGACTTGCCATATAAGTGAATTATCACTAAGTCTAAAAGTCAATATTTAATTCTTCAATCCTTATATCTTGTATTTTGGCTTTCACCTACTGTAAGTCTATAAATATGAACGATAATTTACTCGGCAACTAGCACCTTTGTTTAGTAATCATCAGTGTTATATTATTAATTTTATTACTCATGTCATTTGTTTTGCCTATCTAAGGTCAAAGTTTAATTTTATAAGAGCTATTATTCTTAAAGGAGGATTATTTCCGAAAGATTTTTATTAGTAATACGATCTTTTATGATCGCAATTATAAAGAGGCAACGGCTTGTTATTTATTAGCAAGAACGGTAGCTATGATATTTTACCCATGTACTTTTTGTATAAGTCATGTGGACAAGGTAGTTCCCCTCGTCATAGACTCATTAAGGAATACTAAACTTGGGGGGTGTGCACACTTTAGGAAAGGTACCTAGGCAAGGAAAGGAGTTTTATTAAAGTTATGTACTTTATATTATACAAGTATTACAAGTATCCAAGGAAGGTTTATAGAAATATTTTGAATGTTTAATAAAGTATTTAAATTTCCGCATATACATGTACTCAGTATTTTTACTGACACGCGTTTTGTTTGTTTGTTTTATGGCTTTGTCCCTGTGATGACCCTTTTGGTGAGCAGAATTTACAGGTTGATTTGATGCATACTTCACATGGGGGCGCTAGTGAGGAATAATACTTAAGCTAGGAGTTGCTATTTTTTTTATTTATTATAGATTCTATTATTGTCATAGTTGAATAATAAAGTTTTTATATTAAATAAAGAGAAATTATTATTAGTTTCGGCTACATTGTTAAATTAGTAGTTAGTAGTTTTAGCCTTTAACGTTATCACGTGGCGGTAATATTCTAAAGTTTCTCAAGTGTTTTATATTAAAATATATTTTTCAAAAAGAGAGAAATTTAAGGGTGTTACATTTGTGATGTCCTTCCAGACGAGGAAAAATTAACACGACAAAGTAGCCCTTTTTCTCCAGGGATTTTTGCGTTAAAATCTAGAAAAAAACAAGAATGGTAGGAACTCTACTATGAGTCATAACAGAACTAGAACTCTATGAAAGGAAAAATCATGCTCTGAAGAACAAGGATCTTGTCCTCCAGGATCTTCAAAGCATGGAACCAATTCATGGATCCCAATAAGTGCTTAAAACATGAACAACAAAAAAAATCACAACCTTAAACAGTACAATTATAAAAGAAAGGGGATAGCTAGAATCAGTAATCAATAATTTGGAGTAGCAAAAGCAAGGAAAGAGGGGTTGACCGTAAAATGCGCATCTCTTTCTCCTCTAAAAACAACCATGCTTCAATTCCATCAATATCACCGGTAGTAGCATCAAAATGATCGGTTAAAATGACGGCATTCCTGCGGTTGGAAGGACTCAAAACTCCTTCGGTTAAAATAATCCACTTGGGATTCCCAAACCCAAAATCGGCCTCATGAAATCCAATCTTACACAAGCCGGTAAGCTTGTAAACACCGAGCTCGTACTTCTTCGGATCTACTCGCTCTTTCTCTGGGACCTCGGCGGTTCCGGTGTTATAACACTAGCCTTCACCCTTCGCACAGCTGCGTGAATCTCCGCAACACGTTCTTGGAGCTGAGCTTGTTTTTCTACCTGGGCTTTTCCAAGTGCTACCAAGTTACCCATTGATCCTCTGGGAAGTGGAGGGTTAACTCTTGATCGCATGTCAGCAGTAAAATGAAATGGGTATGACCAAGTTCGCTGTCGGATACATTTAGCTTGGCCGACACCAATAAACTTGAGACGCGACCTCATCAGTAGGGTCTTGGCAATTTCTAATAAGTAGTCCGAGATGGCACTCTCGGCCACACTTGAGGACAATTCTCCCTCCAATTAGACTCATCACAGTCATACACGTGTCGCAGGATTACGCACCCTGTCAGATGAATAGTACCGCTATAAATAGCACAATGGTACTATTCTACAGGTACATTCTCTCACATTCTAAGCTTGACTTTCTCTCTCTATATTTCTCTCTCTCTCTCTCTCTCTCTCTAGAATCCTGATTGGGCACTTACTGACTTGAGCGTCGGAGGGGGTTTCCTCGCATCCCCCCCGAGGGTAGTTTACGTTTGTCTTCCTTGCAGACTTCAGGTCTCGGACACCCACTCTCTTACTCTCGGACAACTCTCTCTGTCCACCGTTTCAACACCGAAACAACTTGGCGCTAGAAGGAGGGGCCTCCCATCTTTGTGAAGCAGTCATGGATAAGACGAGCAATGCAAGTCGTGGTCCACCTGGGTTTGAGATCGGGCAGGGATCTACTCAGCCAGTTATTACCGGACCATTGGGTGCACCTCAGTTCAATACAAGGGTGCCCGAGAACAACAATGAACAACAAACTCCTGAGAACAATGTATCTCAGATTAATCCAAATGAAGTTCCAATCAATCTGGCTCAGCTGAGTCAATTCTCTCCGGAACAGTTGAAGACAGTAGCATCCTTCATCCAGATGCTAGCAGGCACACCTCAACCTGATGGTAATACTCCAACTCCCAATGCTAGAGCACCCCGTAAGCGATTGTCACCATTAAGGGGAAGAAATACTGATGGTACGCCAGTAAGAAGAATGCGTTCTTTCACTCAAGAGGACCGACAGTTGGAAAGACAACTGGAGGATCCCGAGTATGAAGAGATGGAAACAGAAGAGCTTGATTATTCAGAAGACGAGAACCAAAGTCGCTCGTACCGAGAGTACAGCACACATGGTGCTAGTAACTATTCGGTTGGCGGACATCTGTTATAATCAAGCCGAAACTCTCCCCATTTGTTCCGGAGGTTCTTAATTACCCAATGCCGAGAATCAAAATGCCGTCATGCAAGTTTGACGGTAGTTCAGATCCCGACGATCATGTCGCAGCCTACGAAGGACACATGTACTTGTACACGCAAATAGACGCTATCTGGTGCAAGGTTTTCCCGTCCACTCTTACTGGCATAGCTCAAACTTGGTTTAAGAGTCTCAAACCTGGTAATGTGTCCAGTTTCTCTCAACTCTCATCTATGTTCAGCACTCACTTTGTAAGCAACAGGCGCCGTGAGCGCACTACTGGGGAATTATTGTCAATCAGGCAAGGGGAAACCGAATCTCTCCGGGATTACATTGGGCGCTTCAATGTAGAGGCCGTATCTATTCCCAGGCTGCAGGCAGGATGTAGCGGTCTTAGCCTTGATGTCAGGATTAAGAGAAGGAACCGCGTTCAGGAGTTATCTCGGCCGAAAATCATTCACGTCGTTAGGACCAGTGCTTGGCAAAGCAAATGATTTCATAAGAGGAGAAGAATTTGACAAGGCAGCTAGCAGCCAGCATCGGGAGCCCGACAAGAAGAAAGAGGATAAGTCACGGAAAGATAAAGGTCGCGAAGTTGAGCGTGGCGGGATGAAAGAAGAGAATCTAATATGGTCAAAAAGGAAATGACCGAGAGCGGGATGGCCGGGAAAAAAGTGAACGCAAAGATAGATTTGATGCGTATACTCAGCTCACTACTTCCCGAGCACAAATATTCACCATGAACAAGGAAAGTGACAAATGGCAGAGACCAAAGAAGATGTTTCATAAAAACCGGGATAAGACTAAGTGGTGTGATTTTCATGGAGATCACGGCCATATAATTGAAGACTGTCGGCACCTCAAGGATAATTTGGAGGATCTTATCCGCAGAGGGTACTTCACCCAATATAAAGCTCAGACAAGCGGGGGCGATTTGATGAAACCCAGAGATCAGAATGTTCAATCTCGGATAGGAGAGATTCATGTGATTAGTGGCGGTCCAATCCATGGCGGAAGTGTCAGTGGGGCGAAAGCCAGTTTAAAGGAGTTCCAGGCATCAAGTGAACTTTAATGAGAGTTGCCGGTGGAGAAAGCCACCGGCCATGCCGGCCATGTCATTCTCATTAGAAGATGCAAAGCACGTGATTTACCCTCATGATGACCCACTCGGTGGTCACCTTAAAAGTTGCAAAATTGTTTGATTCATAGAATTTTAGTGGATGGAGGAAGTTCCGCTAATATTTTGTTCTCCCCGTCTACTTTCGAAAAATTAATGATAGGCCGGGAGCACTTACGGCTGTTCGATACCCAGGTGATTGGATTCACCGGAGCATCGCGATACCGAAGGGATTATAAAGTTGCCAGGTCGGGATTGGCGAGAACAGTGAAGCCGAGATGTGATGGCCGAATTCCTGGTAGTAGACGTTCGGGGGCATACAATGCAATCATAGGAAGACCACTAATCCATGATATTCAGGGAGTGGTATCTACTTATCATTTAACCATGCTGTATGTATCCAATTTGGGTACGACAAGCAAGGATAAGAGGAAATCAAGAAACATCAAAGTCATGTTATTTAACGGCTCCAAAAGCATTGCCGGCAAGAAGGGTTCCTGTTGAAGAATCATGTCCGCCATCAAGAAAGGAAAAGAGAGCTAAGAAAAAGGCCGTGACAGAAGAACCATCTGAGAAAAAGAATGAAAACGTTATGGAGGTAACCATGGAGGAGCTAGAAGCTCGACCAGAAGATTTACCAAGGCCCAAGCCTGATGGAGAGTCCAAGTTAGAAATGTTGGCGGATGATCCAGAAAGGACCGTGGCTGTCGGAACGGACATGGATCCGGAGGTCGGGATCAACTTGGTGACTCTCCTTCGAGAAACGCTCGATGTATTCGCGTTCTCGGCGGATGAGATGCCGGGAATAGACCCGACCGTGATGGTCCATCGTCTGAATGTCGACAGCTCGGTCCGCCCAGTCAAGCAGAAGAAAAGGAATTTTTCAATAGAAAAGAACAAGGCCGTCAGAGAAGAAGTTAATAAGTTATTAGCGGCTGACTTTATTGAAGTCTGTGATTACCCAGAGTGGCTAGCAAACGTCGTTATGGTGAAAAAAGCGAATGGTCAATGGCGGATGTGTGTTGATTTCACAGATCTTAATAGAGCATGTCCAAAAGACTGTTATCCTTTGCCAAGAATAGACCAGTTGGTAGATTCTACTAGCGGACATGCGCTTTTGAGCTTCATGGACGCGTTTTCAGGTTACCACCAGATTAGTCTTCTAGAAGATGATAGGAAGAAAGCAGCTTTCATCACAGATTGTGGAGTGTTTAATTATAAAGCAATGCCTTTCGGCCTGAGAAACGCGGGAGCCACGTACCAGAAATTGGTCGACAAGGTATTTGCCGAACAGAAGGGAAGGAACATCGAAGTTTATGTGGACGATTCAATCGTCAAGAGCAAAACAGACCGCGAGCACATTGATGATTTAAAAGAGACCTTCAATACTCTGAGAAGATACAAGATGAAACTCAACCCAAAAAATGTGTATTTGGGGTGAGAGCAGGAAAATTTACGGGGTTTATGGTGACGAAGGGGAATTGATGCTAACCCGGACAAAGTGCGTGCTATTATGGATTTGCCAGAGCCGAAAGGAATAAAAGATGTACAAAGGTTAACTGGAAGAATGGCTGCGTTAACTCGTTTCATCTCCAAGTCGGCCGACAAGGCCTTGCCCTTCTTCGCACTATTGAGAGGAAACAAGAAATTTGAGTGGGGCGAGGAGCAAAGCCAAGCTTTCATCGCGGTCAAGGAGCATCTGAAAACTCTACCCACCATCACCAGGCCAGAAACGGGGGATACACTACAATTATATATCTCGGCCTCTCCAAAAACCGTCGCGGCTGTTCTATTGGTTGAAAAGGAAAAAAGGCAGCGACCGATATACTTTGTCAGTCACATCTTGAACGGCCCTGAAAGCCGCTATCAACTGGTTGAGAAGATGGCGTTGGCCGTGATAATTGCCGCTTAAAGCTCGAGCCATATTTCGATTGTCATCCCATTCAAGTCCTAACTAATCAACCGCCGGGAGAAAGCTTTACGAGAGGATGGACGGCTCGGGACGTCTTTTGAAATGGGCGGTTGAGTTGTCCGAGTATGATATCCAAGTACAAACCTAGGACCGCGATAAAAGCCCGAGCATTGGCGGATTTTATCGTGGAGGCATCTTACGAAGAAGAGCAGGTGGAAGAAAGCACTTGGGTGTTAGAAGTAGATGGCTCGTCAGCAGCAAGTGGCTCAGGGGCTGGCATTGTAATGACCAGCCCAGAGGGAAATATTTTTGAATACGCCATCAAGTTCACTTTCCCAGCTTCAAACAATGAGGCAGAGTACGAGGCGGCAATCGCGGGACTCAGGATGTGCGTATCTGCTGGGGCCAAAAGCGTCTCTTTGAAAACGGACTCGCAGCTAGTTAATGGCCAGTTAAAAGGAGAGTTTGAGGTCCGAGAAGCATATATGCAAAAATATGTGGAGAAGGCCAAGGAATTGATAGCCCAGTTGACTCACTTTGACGTCCAAGCCATTCCTAGGGCCGACAACACTAAAGCGGACGCACTCTCCAAGCTGGCAAGCTCTGATTCTTTGAACGTTGAAAGATCTGTTATGGTGGAGGTTTTGAGAGAGAAAAGCATCACCGAAAAAACTGTGATTGTAAATACTGTCAATCAGCAAGGCGAATGGTTTAGTCAAATAGTGGCTTATAAACTCACAGGCTCACTCCCTTCGAATGCAATGGAAGCCAGGAAGTTGAAAAGGCAGGCAAGTTGGTATGTCATTTACCAGAATGAGCTATACAAGAAATCGTTTAGCTTACCGCTGTTAAAATGTGCAACGGCATGGGAATCCGAAAAGATTTTGGAAGAAATACACGAGGGAATTTGTGGAAATCACATTGGAGGCAAAGCATTAGCATTAAATGCATTGAGAGCCTGGGATATTGCGGCCGAGCATGTTGGCGGACGCACAAAGTTATGTCAAGAAGTGTGACAAATGTCAAAAATTTGCTCCCATCATCAATAGGCCCGCGAACGACCTCCGGCCTATAATATGTCCGATACCATTTTTGCAGTGGGGTTTGGATATCCTCGGACCTTTTACAGCAGCCACTGCCGGTCGTAGATTCTTGATTGTTGGTATCGACTATTTCACAAAGTGGATCGAAGCAGAGCCGACAGCAAAGATAAAGTCAAATCAAGTCAAAAAGTTCATTTGGCAAAACATAATGACAAGGTTTGGTATACCGGCTGCAATAGTCTTTGATCATGGCGCGCAATTTGACTGTCGACCAATCAAAAATTTTTTGTCCGAGTTTAGGGTAAAATTCGCATTTTCAGTCGTATGTCACCCACAGAGCAATGGGCAAGCTGAAGCCGCAAACAACAAAGATTCTCGCGGCCTCGAAGAAAAAGTTGGATGAACTCAAGGGAGCTTGGACCGATATGATTCCAGCGAGTATTATGGGCCAATAGAACAACAGAAAAGGAGGCAACGGGAGAGAGTCCATTCAAGCTAGCTTTTTGGAACGGAAGCAGTCTTGCCAGTAGAGGTTGGTTTACCGTCCTATCGGATCAAATACAAAGATTTAGAGAACAATGGTCAAGCCTTAAGAGAAAATCTAGATTTTCTAGCAGAAACAAGGTTGATAGCGGAACTCAAAGCTGCTGCATACAAAGATCGTATCAGTAAAGCTTACAACAAGAGAGTTCTTGAAAGGCCATTAGCAAAAGGGGATCTAGTACTACGAAGGACGGCGGCCTTAGGGAAAAGCTCACGCTGAAGGAAAGTTAAGAGCTAACTGGGAAGGACCATATCAAATATCTAAAGAAATTGGTCCCGGCTCTTTTGTGCTGAAAACGATGGATGGCATTGAACTAAAGAATTGCTGGAACACAAGTGTTTTAAAGAAGTACTATGTGTAGATATCTCAAGTAAAAGGCCAAGGGCCATTACTTTCTCGTTTTAATAATATAACTTCCCGAGAGCATTCCATTAATTGTTTGACTATACTTATCTTATGTACGCCACGTTCCATTAATCCACAACGACCATATGACAGGTCAAAAATGAAAACGGCCACATAACAGGCCAAGTACAAGAACGACCATATTACAGGTCTAAGTACAAAAACGACCATATGACAGGTCAAAAATGAAAACGGCCACATAACAGGCCAAGTACAAGAACGACCATATTACAGGTCTAAGTACAAAAACGACCATATGACAGGTCAAAAATGAAAACGGCAACATAACAGGCCATGCGCAAAAACGGCCATATAACAGGTCCAAGTACAAAAAAAACGGCCATATAACAGGTCCAAGTACAAAAAACGGCCATATAACAGGTCTAAGTACAGAAGTGACCATGTAACTGGTCCAAGTACGAAAATCGGTAATATGACTGCAAATATGAAAACATCCATAAAGCAATGCTACTTCGGTACAAAGTAAAAACAGAAGAGAACAAATTCTCACAAAAATCAAGCTTCATTACTAATTACTGGCATGGCGGCCAACTACAAGCAAAAATGTGGGCAGCCACCAAAAAAGGCATCAAAAATTCATAGCAGTAATTGTAATTGTAAAGCTTATCAAAGGTACATGCCATATTGGGCCGAATTCAACATTTACAAAATATTGGAAGAACAAAAAATCTAATAGCTATTAGAATCAACAGAAGAGCCTGGAGATGACCGCCAAAAACATCAAGGGAGAGGCGCCTCTTTGTCCTGAGCGACGGGAAGAACGTTAGCAATAACATGCTCCTCACAGATGAAGGGCTCATCTTCAAGAGGACGTGTGTGAACACCCTTCTGCAAAAGCGGTCTCCATCTCCTCCCAGTTGAAGTTGGGATGAGAATGACAAACACATCTTTTAGCAGCTACCCAGCCGCCATCATATCTCTCTCCTAGCATGTTGATAAACTCCTCAGATCTTTTGAAGTTTGCAACAGCCTGGGAACCAGCATCATCCTTGGCCTTGGCAATAGCGGACGCCATCTCGTCCTTAACAGATGCTAGGGCAGCTTCAAGCTCCCCTGATCTCTTCTCAGCCTGATCAACCTTGTCAGCTTTAGCCCGCAAATCAATCATCTCAACATCGATTGCTGCCCGTGACGCCTTTTCAGCATCAAGTTCTTGTTGTATGTTATCAGAATGATCACGGGCAGCATCAAGTTGGGCTTGGAGCTCACCCAAGGATTGCTTCTGCTTATCAGACTCAGATTGATAAAGGACGAATTGCTCGATGAGCTCGATGGCGGAATTGTTAGTCTGCATCAAAAAGACGGGATTAAAAAAAAAAAAAAAAAAAAAAAACGGGTTATAGCTTACCACGGCCAAGTCATGAGCAAGTTAAGTGCCTGGCGCTACCAGGCTTGTCGGGTAGGGCGATCAATTGATTGAAGGCCCTTCGAGAGACGATACCCAAGAGTACCGCCATTAGATGGAATGTCAGCATACAAGGATTCATCCTCCTTCACGTCCCAATTGGGCTGGTAAATTTTCCCAGGAACAGAAGGGGGACGAAAAAATGCAGCTTTCACAGCAGCACTAAGAGTTATCTCCTTGTGCTCAATCCACTCATGGATCCGAGAAAATATTCCCGGCCCAAGATTTGTCAAGAAGCTAGGGGAGCTAAGGAGATCATAAATTTTTTTGCGCATGGAAGAGCCAGACCCCAATGCCGTCCCAATGCTGTCAATGGCAGCATTCTCAAGAGAAACCCTGGTAGCAGATGCTTCCCGGACTGGAATCAGGTCCGGGATGGTAATGGCAGTCTCCGGTTGCTGAGTTTCAGAAGCAGCAGCAACATCTAGGGCCTGTCTTTTGCTGGGACTATTATCGGAGGACTCACGGGGCCGCCTCTGACCCACAGTTACGCCACCTCCGCCGCGACGGACAGGAACTTGAACGGCAGGACGAGGAGATTCTTGATCCCCACGTCCGGCAGATCTGCTGGGAGCACGCCCAGATGTGCGGCCGGCACGACGAACACCTGCCCGACCGGATTGGCGACCCCCACGGACACGATCTGCACCTCTGAGACCTCCAGTGAGGCCGTGAACAGTGTCATAATCAAAGATAGGCTCGTCAGGAGTTCGAGACATTGGCGTCGAATCTTCGTTGAGTCCCAACTCTTCAAGATCTAAACTGAGAGGACCTGCAATAGCAAAGCGGAAGGATTAATATCATTTTAATTAATAGAAAGAAGGGGTACAAGTCCCACGGCGGACCATGAGAATAAGAGGCAAACCTTCTGGGTGGGTCCGGCAGAGAAATAAAGCCGACAAGGGTTCATTCCCCAGTATGTACTTTGCATGGGGAAGCCAACGGCAAGGGATCCTCCCCTCGGTATCTTCACCAACAGTAGTGGCCGTCACAACCTCAGATTCAAAATAATCAAAGGCCTCTTGCTCGGCCGCCGATAAACCATAAGAAGGGACGTCTTCCATCCGAGTAACCGGCTTGGTAAAGTGACGGCGAATAGGGAAATTACCCGGCACTTTAACCCAATAAAAAGCGGGTTGCCAACCCTTCAACCCGGTCAACTTGGGGTAGACGGTAAGTTTATTCTTGGCCGTCATCAAACTCCACCATCCTTTCTCAGTGGAGCCATTGCGTCGCACCCAATGAAGGCGACGAAAAAGGTTGAGCGTCTCAGGAAACCCTAAATAGTGGCAAGTCCAGACATAAGCGATCAGGTTCCTAACGGCGAGGGGCGTCGACCGAGCCGGGCGAGACGTTAAAAGCTTTCAAAATTCGTACCAGGGTTAAGTCTAGAGGAATGCGCAACCCAAATTCAAAATGGTGCGCATAAACAGCCACATGCCCTGCCGGGCAATCAGTCACTTTCGCTCCCTTGTCCGGGATTACCAACTTATACTCCGACGGGAAGGCATACAACTTCTCCGCAACATCGCAATAGTTGAGGTCTATGGCGCATTGTCGCCAAGATTTGCAGATAACAGTGGATCTCGGACCGCTGCTATAATCTACTGGCAGCCATATCCCAGAGTGCTGAACATCTTCACGGTCAGGAATCGGCTCGGGCCGAGAATTAGGAGGCATGTCGGAGCTTTCTCCCAAAACTATCTCGACTGGACAAATATTTTCATCCCGACCAGAAGTAGAAGGACCCTCAGTCTCGTCCATAGTAGCAATCGAATCGTTGTCGGAACCTAAATCAATAACAGGTGGATGAGAAGGGCCGATTTCATGGGCAAAACGATCATAAAAGTCATCCGCCACTACAACTCCAAAGATCCGCTAAACTATCTAACCGGGCATGTTCCCTCAAAGGCGGAACATCAAGTCCAGGAACGACATCGGGAGGAGGATCTCTAACGATGCGACGAGCCAAAATTTGATGTCTTAGTTCTCGGAGTGTTTGTCTATCACCACTCATCCTCGCGGACAGATATTGGGAAGTTAAATTCTCTTGCTCAGGGGTAGAGCGGTCATTAAGAAATTTAGATCTAAGTTCCCTATCCCTATCGGCCGGTAAAGGGCGGGTCGGCTAACAAACGAGTTCTCCCCTCCCTAGGGCTGGAGGTAGAAGAACTATGTCCGCCACCAAGGGAGGCAGGAGACGAGGGCTCACTTTCGGACATAAACTTATCACTCAAGGAATTTTGACTATCTGAGTGGTCCGACATAATTTCGAAGAAAGAAAAAGAAAGAGCAGTGGAAGACAAAGTGAAAAAAGGTACCTGAAGAAAGTCGGCGGAAAATGACCGGAAAATCGAACAGGTTCCCAACAAAGCACAGCAAAAGCCTCGAATGCGCGAACAGAAAGAAGAAACCCAGTAAAAGGAGCACCGGAAAGCGTAATTTCACCGGAAAGTTGAAAACTTTGAAAATAAATCCTCGATTGTACCCGAGCGAAAAAGGTAGAAAACACTAAAATCTCTCAAAAGAAAAGGGCGAAAAGTAACTCAGAGCACTCTTGAGGAAATTTGGTAACTCAAAGGTAGAATCTTGGTGAAGAAAAGAGGAATTGAAATTCTCAGAAAATCGCAAAAACCAGAGAAATACGGAAGGTTGAAGACGAACTGAAAAAAGTGAGAAGAAGAAATTAACATTTCTCAACAAAAACCAAAGTGAACGGCCAGGATGAAATGACCCATCAACTTCTTGCTTAGATGGGTGCCAAATGTCACTCGGCCGAGCCCAAACTTGGGGTGAAAAACAGGCGGGATTTACTAAACTAGTCATGATTGCATTTTTTGAAATACGAAGTCTCCCCAGGGCAACACGTGGCAACAGAGAAGAATAGGGTGCATAAAAATTCATTCGCGTCCTCAATATAACATCAATGCCGGTCACGACCTCCAATGATGCTGGGGGGGCTAGTTGTATGGGTATGACCAAGTTCACTGTCGGATACATTTAGCTTGGCCGACACCAATAAACTTGAGACGCGACCTCATCAGTAGGGTCTTGGCAATTTCTAATAAGTAGTCCGAGATGGCACTCTCGGCCACACTTGAGGACAATTCTCCCTCCAATTAGACTCATCACAGTCATACACGTGTCGCAGGATTACGCAACCTGTCAGATGAATAGTACTGCTATAAATAGCACAATGGTATTATTCTACAGGTACATTCTCTCACATTCTAAGCTTGACTTTCTCTCTCTATATTTCTCTCTCTCTCTCTAGAATCCTGATTGGGCACTTACTGACTTGAGCGTCGGAGGGGGTTTCCTCGCATCCCCCCGAGGGTAGTTTACGTTTGTCTTCCTTGCAGACTTCAGGTCTCGGACACCCACTCTCTTACTCTCGGACAACTCTTTCTGTCCACCGTTTCAACACCGAAACAAGTAGCATCAAAATGATCGGTTAAAATGACCGGCATTCCTGCGGTTGGAAGGACTCAAAACTCCTTCGGTTAAAATAATCCACTTGGGATTCCCAAACCCAAAATCGGCCTCATGAAATCCAATCTTACACAAGCTGGTAAGCTTGTAAACACCAGAGCTCGTACTTCTTCGGATCTACTCGCTCTTTCTGCTTTGGGACCCCGGCGGTTAGGTGTTATAACACTAGCCTTCACCCTTCGCACAATTGCGTGAATCTCCGCAACACGTTCTTGGAGCCGAGCTTGTTTTTCTACCCGGGCTTTTCCAGGTGCTACCAAGTTACCCATTGATCCTGCGGGAAGTGGAGGGTTAACTCTTGATCGCATGTCGCAGTAAAATGAAATGTTGTAGTTGTTATCTCTTCAAAGGTTGTTCTTTGAAGCAAGAATAGCGACTGAAGAGCCTCCTCCCAAATGAAACCGCCACGGCTTCGAAGCTGCTAGGCCTTGGTGTGCGCTCGCTAGCAGCCTTCGCCTTAAGCCGGCTTATAACAGCGTTGCTGAATGTGAAGCTCTTCACCAAAGTAGTTGGTCCGCAGTGGCCTGAAATGTTACTATTATTAGTTGGTTTAGGCGGCATTGGCTGCACCCAGTTAGGATCCGGCAGGTCCGGCCCTGTACAAGTCCAAAATGGGACTTAGAACAGGGCCTCACATTCTAAGGGGCCCCAAATTTTGAAAAAAAAAAATCAGTACTTCTTCTCTGAAATCACGCTCACAAGTCACAACAACAGTACTGTACTCCTCCTCTGAAATCACGCTCACAATACAGATACCTCTGAACTTTTTATCTCACTTCTTTCTCTCTCCTTACTTTTTCCCCTAAACATCTGAACTTTTTTTCTCTCTTCTTAGCTCTTTTTCTCTCTCTCCTTTACAAACTACTAAAAATCAATACTACTTCTATGAACTACTTTTATGAAGCTACTAAGAATCACATCACCAATTTCGGTGAAAATAGAAATATTATTGTTTTAATAGAGAGGAGTGCAAGAAAGGATGCACTTAATCCGGCGAACACCATTTTCCGGCGACGATAACGAAGATTTGGATCTGGAATCTGGAATCTGGAATTCGGGTTTGATGGAATTGAATCTGATTTCTTTTCTCTTGGTCTTTCCTGGTGTAAGCTCTTCGTTCGTCTTTATTTTGTTGAGTTTAAGTTATTTTTGTTGAATAATGTATCTTGGTTGTTCTTCCTTGTTTTGCCTTTTAGTTTCTTCTAGGTTCTCTTTGGGTGCTTTGTTGCACTCATATTACACTAAACAAAAAAAAACGTAATTCTAATAAAAGTAGTTACTGTGCATAGTCTCATTTTGGTGCTTTGTCGGTGTAATTCTAATATAGTTCTAAAAAGATGTAATTCTAATAAAAGTGGTTACCAAAAAATGTAATTCTAATAAAAGTGGCATGTTTTTATGATTTGGGTGCTTTGTCGGTGTAAACTGAATGAAAATGTAATGGTTTTATGAGACATAATTGTTGCGAATTCTAGAAACCTGTGAGATAGTTTTTACAGGTATTACTCTGTATTCTATCCTTTTTTTAAAAATTGGGCCTTTGAATTTCTTTTGAAACAATTTAAAAACCGGTAAGATAGAGTTTACAAGGGCCTAATTTTCGACATCAGCACAGGGCCTCAATATTGTTTGGGCCGGGGCTGGGATCCGGGGGAAAAGCTTCGACAGCAGCGTGAAAATCAGGCTGCACCAGGTTGGCAGAGCACTTATTTGCAACCTGTGATGCCCAGTACCTAACGAAAGTACCTAATGAGACCGCGTCAACAAGCTTATGAAGCGCATAGTAACCGATCACAACGCCACCACAGCTGAAGACATTCACCTGTATCATTAGTGGTACCACCGTGTCGATTGACCGAGGTGGGAGAAGCTCAAACAGCAACTCAGCCTTACGGGGTTGAGGTAAGCTTACAATTGCAGACATTGGGAAATTTGTTATACGAGTTTCAGTAAAGGGTACGCCTTCATCGGTGCATGTTACGGTGGATTCATCGTTACATCGACCCGCGAGAGGGTAGAACTGACTAAGTGTGTAGGAGAGGGAAGTTTTGAGGCCATTAATGTCGAGTTCTTGTGTTACTACTGGGTGTGTTGTAGTGGCTGTGTAGAAGAGTAGCATGTGTGTGTAAACAGGAGGATAGATTTTGTCAAAGTGTGAGAGAGTAAGCTTATGGAGATTACTGGGTGTGGGAGATGATGGCTTTATGATCTCTGTTGAGATTACTTCCATTTTCAAGCAGTGGCGGAGCCAGGATTTCAAAATCGGGGGGTCACAAAATCAGACAAAAGATACTCCCTCCGTCCCATAATATAGTGCTTGCATTCCATTTTGGGTGTCCCAAAATGTTGTTCTTGTTTCTATATTTTAATTCCACAATTCCCATTGATTTGCCTAAAAAACCATGCAACCATCATTTATTTCTTTCCTTGAAATAGTTTTTTTCTTTGTTTAATGAACCAAAGGGTTGAATTAGTCATATATTTAATGCTCTTTCACCCATTATACACCATTCTCTCTCCTAAAATCAGTTTTTTTTCCCACAACATTAATTGTTTATCATTCATGTTCCACTTTCCTTAATTCTCGTAAAAAATGAGAAATAAGCACTATATTATGGGACGGAGGGAGTATTCAATATTAAAAATTTTACGACGCAACAAACATTGTCTAATATTCATACTTTTATAGAAACAAATAACCATATTTCGATAGGTAAAGGTCCATATTATAACTTTTTGGGGAAAAAGCCATTACCTCCTATGTTCCAAATAATACACGACAAATATCCAAAATCCAATCATCCAATTTACTTGTCAACCCACATATAAAGCAAAAGAAAATAAATCATTCAAAAGTACAAATAATTAAAAGAAGATAAAATGAAAAGAGAATAAATCCCCAGAAATGAAATTCGATAAAAACCCCAGAAAAGTACAAATAATTAAAAGAAGATAAAAATTGTTGAGACAAATTGAAAAAGAACTGGAAAAGATATGAATTAAATAGGAGTGAGGAAATTATTTTAAAAAAGGGGGAAAGATAAAACCTTGGAGTTCGATAGCAGCTGAGGCTTGAGAGAGAGAAGATGAGGAGTACCACCGCTGCAAAAAGCGTCATGAATCAGATTTGTGAAACCATCCATCGAAGAACACCAAAGAAATTGTACTCTAAACATAGATCGTCGAAAGATTTGTTCGATTTGAGAAAAAGAAATAAACGGATTAAATCTCAGTAGAATAGATTTGAGAAATTCAGAGTTTCATAATTTTTCAGAAAGAGAATAAAGATATGATGAGATAAGAAAGGGGTGAAGGAAACGAGATGCAAAGGAAAGATAAACTTTCTTCTCTTTCTTTCTCTCTCCTCTCTCCTCTCTCCTTTACTCGGGGGCCTCTGGAGCAGGATTTTTTTTTTTATTTTTTTTTTTTACAAATATCCTTCAAAATATTTTTTTAATTCGAGGGGTCACGTGACCCCACGTGACCCATGCTGGCTCCGCCTCTGTTTTCAAGCTCTCTTCCATTCTTTGACTACAAAGTTCTGTTTGGTGTTTAGTTTGGAGTTCGGAAACTCTATAAGTACACCGATGAGCCAATTTATTATTATTATCATGGAAACATATGTCTTAATATAAATGTAATTATTTGACTAGCACTTGCCAATGCATAGTTTTATTATTAACTAGTTATTAGGCCCGGGCTATGCTCCGGGTAAGGAAAATGTTCATTTATTAATATTATACTTTAAGATGATAACACCAAATGTTATTTGGTCTAGTGGTTAAGACTTTAGTATATGTTCTTGAGGTCCTGGGATCAAACCCTATACTACGCAATTTTTATTTTTTTTATTGTTGTGGATTACATAGAGTAAAACTCCCTTAGGGAGAGCACCACGTGGCACCCTTCCTTGTTTATGCACACCTTTTAATATATTAGTATAGATGTCTCAGATAATCTATTAGTAAAAATAATGAAAAGTTGACAGGTTGAAAATATACATTGAGAAAAATATAAAAGCATCTTATATGTTAATATTAGTTTTAATATATTACTAGTGAAAAGTTTTGCCCCTATTTGCGGGTTCTTGAATTTTCTTATTGGTTATTAAATGGTATACTATCTGTATTTCTATTTTAGAGCTTCTTCTAACAACCTATAGATTTTGTTATCATAAAATAAGGTTAAAGTGAGGCACATAAATCCCTTTTCTCTATATAAATTTTCATAATGATTATGGTTAAAGTTCTGCATTGACAAATGAGTTAAGTAAACTCTTAGATTTATATTGGCACATTGGCACATTTATAGTATTTGTAACTAGGGTTGCTGACTTGCACCTCGGAGGAACAAGGACAAGGTAATATGTTTTCCTCCCTTAGCAATCAACTCTCCTCTGCCTCGTCATTCGCAATGTTGCATCAAATCACGAAGTTGCATGTGGGATATAGTGGGAAGCTAGGATGACGACATCTATATCGGCATATCGATGTGGACCTGTGGTAGGTGCATTTTGTGGTTGCTATTGCGGATGCGAAGATATATGGATACACAATTACACATACTCCCTAGACAAATTTAAAAAACAATAAACAATATTATTATGAATGTTAACCTTTTATTCTTTATTTATTTTGTCTACACCATGACACTAATGATAGGTTTTGATGATAAACAAATTTGTTAGCTTAGGTTTTGTTCTCCTCAACTTATTTTTGGTTGGACTTAACTTATTTTTGCTGAAATTGACTTATCTTTGCTGAACTTATTTTTGACATAAATTGTTGAACTTATTTTTGATGAAATTGCTGAACTTAACTTATTTTTGTTAAGTACAATTTTTCTTTATGTATTGTCAATTATTGAATTTTTTTTTATGTATTGTCAATTCTTGAACTTATTTTTTTTCTCAAAAAATTATTGAACTTATGTATGGTGAAATTAACTTATTTTTTCTGAACTTATTTTTGTTGAAATTAACATATTTTGGTGAAACTTATATTAATAAGTTCAGGAAAACATATACTTAGTTAATATTTAATTAACCATGGTTATGTTTTTCCGGTGAACATTTGAAAAATCTTATGCATTTCATCTTCCTTTACTTTTAAGAAAATTCAGTCCTAATTCTCATTACGAAATTCCATTTTTTCTCTATCGTTGGAATTTAACTCCATATCCCATAATCTCCAACACCCACTTCAATTTTCATTTCAAAATCCATGGAAGAAATTCACCGAGAAATTAAGTCAACACTCAACGGATCCCCACAAACAAAATCCACTTCACCTATCTTCGCTCCATTTATGATTTATGCATGGCTTCACCATTTCTTGGGTCGCTTTTCATGAAGTTGAAGTCATTATATACTAGCAATTCACCCTCAATAAATATAGGATATCAGGCGTCGCTGGCGATGTTCGGTTTTGAGTTGGGGTTGGAGGAAAGTGAAAATGGGGTTATGAATTATGACGTATGAGGAGGGCCGAAAGAGGGAAGAACAGGATGACTCTAAAGGGAATAAAGGAACATCTTGACATTAATGATAGTTTTTGTTGATAGATATGTTAAATAGGATAGATCTAAAAAAGATTGTTAGTAACTTCAATAAAATAAATAAGAAAGGAAAGATTAAGGACCCTCGTAAATATACCTGGTGTAGCTTGGGTCTGAGAGAATAACAACCTTTGGGAGGAGCAATCGTGAAGCCTTCAATGAAAACTTGTGAAGATCGAACAAAGTATGAGTATGAGTTTATGTGTGTGTAGGAAAGTATGAGAGTATGAGAGTGTTTTATGCCTTCAGAGATCGTAAGTATTCGTGTGTAAAAGTCTATTTTAAAATCCGAAAAACGTTGGCCTATTTTATAGGAAAACTTTTTTTTTTAAAAAGATAAGATAGTAAGCTGCACGTTGCGCAAAAAGATTGCGCAGCACGCAAAGGCCACTTGTCCTGCGCACAGCGTTGCGCTAAGCGCAATCCATTCCCCATAGTTCGAAAGACGATAGTGTTTGAGCGCGCGTTGGGCTCAGCTTCGACCCACTTGGTAAAGTAGTCGATGGCCACCACTAGAAATCTTCGTTGCATGGAGGCTGGAGGGAATGGTCCCAGCATGTCCATGCCCCATAGGTCAAAAGGCAATACTGCTTCAATGGTGGTGAGAGGACTGGCGGCCTTGTGAGGTAGATTGGCGTGCATTTGGCACACTCTTTTTTTTTGGACTAGGCTCGAGGCATTCGCCTTAAGTGTAGGCCAATAATATCCTGCTCGAAGAGCTTTAGATACAATAGTACTTGCCATCTGATGGCTGCCGCAATCCCCGTGATGGATTTCTCTCTGTACATAGTCCCCTTCTTAGGGGGTCAAGCATCGAAGCAGTGGATGGGTGAAGGATTTCTAATACAACTAATTATCGTGGTATATGAACCATCGATCTTGCTTTCTTATCTTCTCAGCGTCCAAATCATTCGGGGGTAGCTCGTCGACCTCAGGTAGGCTACTATCTTATTTATCTAGATGGAAATCCTGTCTAAAGTTGCAATGCCCCTATTAATGCTGGGTGACTTGAGCACTTCCAACATTATCGGCCAAGGGGACAGGTGCTCTGCCAAGCTGGTGAGCCTGGACAAGGCGTCCGCCCACTGGTTTTCAGATCGAGGGATGTGGGTTATGCTAAAGCTTGTCATGGTCAGGACTTCCTCTTTTATCTTCTTCAAGTAAATTATTATACTATCTTCCTTGGCCTCGATTTTTCCCGTTACTTGCCCTACAATGTGCTTCGTGAGTCCGAGTGGGCATTAAGATTATACGCCCCACGACTTTGCATAATCGTATACCAAGTAGAACGGTGCTTCATACTCGGCCTTGTTGTTCGAGGCGGTGAAGTCAAATTTGATGGCGTACTCAGTTCGACCCTTTTGGGGGTCGATGATTAGTAAGCCAGCTCCACACCCAACTTTTGACGACGATCCGTCGACAAAAAGTTCCCATGAATCTCTGTCGCGTTGCTCAGGCCTAGATGTACATTCAGCAATGAAGTCTGCTAAGGACTTGGCCTTTATAGCTCGATGGGGTTCAAACTCGATGTCGACATCAGACAACTGATTTACCCATTAACTCTGCTTGACTGATTTTCCCCTCAAGTACTTTTCAAAGGGGTTGGCTAGTCAAGACTTTGACTGGGTGAGCTTAAAAATATGGCTTGAGTTTTCTTGTAGCCATAACTAGTGCGAAGATCATCTTTTCGATGGGAGGGTATTTTACTTCGCGCTCTAAAGGCATGGCTTACTTAAGTAGACCGGATGTTGATTCTTTTCTCTTTCGCCGACAAGGACCGCACCGAGTGCATTCTCGGATACAGCCAAGTAAACAAACAGTGTTTCTCCCGGCAAGGGAGAAACGAGTTTGGGAAGGCTAGCAAAGTGCTCTTTCAGCCGTTGAAAGTTCTCCTCGACCTCCTTGTCACATTGAAATGTGGACTGTTTCAGTGTTTTGAAGAAATGCAGACTTTTATCGGCGGACTTTGAGAGAAATCGCCCGAGAGCTGCCATGCAGCCGGTTAGGTGATGTACTTCCTTGACAGTTCGAGAACTCTTCATCTCGATGATGGCTCGTACCTTGTCAGGATTGGCTTCAACGCCCCTATCGTCCACCAAAAAACTGAGGCATTTTCCCCCTCGGACTCCGATGACGCACTTCTTCGGGTTCAACTTCATATTGTGTGCACATAAGGTGGAGAGGGTTTCTCTCAGGTCAAAAGCGTTGGTCCTATTCTTATCTGCTTTTGGCTATCATGTCGCCGACATATACCTCAACATTTCTCCCAAACTATTTCTCAAACATTTTGTTAATGAAGCGCTGATAAGTGGCTCCGGCGTTCTTTAAACCGAACGACATGACCTTATAGTAGTAGACCCAAGAGTTGGTTGTAAAGGCGGTATGAACTTAGTCTTCTTCGGCCATAAGGATCCGGTGGTATCATGCGTTCGCGTCCATAAAGCCGAAGAGAGCATGTCCCGCCGTCGAATTGGCTTTGTTTGTCAATCTTGGGTAGATGGAAGTCGTCTTTTGGATAAGCCTTGTTGATGTATGTGAAGTCGACGCACATTCTTCATGTCCATGTGGCTTTCCGAACCAATACCACATTAGCCAACCCTTTCGAAGTACGTACATTCTCTTATGAAAACCGCTTCGAGTAACTTTTTCTCTTCTTCAGCGCTAACTTGGCTCCTTTCGACCATCTAGTGTCGCAGCTTCTACTTCACCGGGCGATGGCCCTCTTTGATGTTGAGGCGATGCACCATTACACTGGGTCGATGACGGGCGTTTCATCAACGGTATAAGCGAACACATCCTTGAACTCCTTTATAATAGACACAATCTCGGATCTGATGTTGTCTGGAACTTGCTTGCCAATTCGAATTGTTCGACCTTTCTCTTCGTCGATGCATACTTCTTCGTCCCCCTCAAATGGGCGAGGCCTTTCGTATCGCTTCGTATTCTCGGCCATGTAAAGCCCCATAACCGGGAGAGGCTCTTCGGGCTCCGGTTGCTTTCATTTGTTCGAGGTTCCTTCACAGTGGCTCTTCAAGCTGTTCACATAGCATTCTCGGGCGGACCTCTGGTCGTCGAAAAGCTGAGCGACGCTCCCTTCGTCTGCCTCTAATTGGAGTAGTATCTGATAGGTGGATATAGCTGCCTTGATCTTGTTGAGTGTTGGTCGGCCGATGATGACATTATATGGCAGGTCGACGTCGACGACTAGAAAATCGACGGGGATGCTTCTTTTCCTTTTTCCCCCATTCGGATGGGCAGCTTCACCGAACTCAAGGGGGTGCACAAATTGTCTGCCGAATCCAACTAACGGATGGCTGATGGGGACGAGATCACTATCCTTATATTTTAGCTTTCGAGGGCAGTCCATCGTAATGATGTCGGCAGAGCTGCCGTTATCGATCAAAACTCGACCCACCCTCAGGTTGGCTAGTTTGAGCTCGACGACGAGGGGGTTATCGTGGGGGGTTTGGATGGGTCGATGACTATCTTTGAACGTCTTCGTAGGGCATACCGCAAAGGAGGTTATGTCTCGCCGACCCGTGTTTCGGGGGTGTAGAGGTGTTTCTTTCCGGAGCGGCCGGTTTGGCCGCCCGAAGCGTATCCTCCAGCTATAACTTCGATATACCCTTCTATCTCGTCGCTTCTCGTGTCTTTTTCCCTACGAGGCTCTTTCTTCTTTTCTATTGGGTTTTTTCAAGTATCTATTCAACTTCATTTTGTGAGCCAATTTGTTCAAAGCTCTCTTGAGCTCTCGACAGTCGTGAGTGGTGTGCCCGCAGTCGTAATGATATTCCCACCAGAGCTTTTTGTCTCTCCTACTGATGGACGTCTTAAAGGGGCCGGGCTTCAGAAGGATGGCTTTCTCCTTATTGTCGAGGTAAATCTCTCTTATGTTGGTATTTTATCGTGGGTGGTACTCGTTGTCATTTGTTCGAGGTCTCTTATCTCGGTCCCTTCGAGATATGTCCCTGGAGCTTCTACTCGAGCGGGATGGTCATTCTTTCTCTTGTGTGGCTCTTCATGAGGAGCTTTGCAGATGTCGGACGCTTGTATAAAAGTCTGCGCGAGACCCATGGCTTCGGAGAAAGTAGATGCTTCACTCTCTGCAAGCTTCATCTTGAACCTGCGTAAGGGCCATAGTCCTGACATCAAGGCAGTGAAGGCCACACTATCCTGGAGGTCCGACACTTTGAGAGAATCCTCGTTGAATCTCTTAATATAATATGCCAAACTTTCATTTTTCTGCTGTCTCACGGACATTAAGTGGATGCTTGTCTTTCGCCGTTTGTGATTATGAAGTTCAGTTTGAAGGCTGATTCGAGAGAAGCGAAGTCTGAGATGCTTCCAGAGGGGAGTTCGGTGAACCACGTCAGGGCGAGCCCTTTCATTGTTGTTGGGAAAAACTTAAACCATGCCACTTCACTCCCTGTTAGGACGCTCATCTGCGCCTTGAAGGCTGCGAGATGGTCGATAGGATCAGTTGTCCCTCCTTAATGTTCGATCGGGGGGACTTTCATCTTTCGCGGATTAGGGGTTCGCATGATTTCCTCGCCGAATGGGGTGATGAAACCAAGGTTGTCGAAGTAAGGATTGGAGCGCCGCTCGGTTTAGATGTGCTTCGATTCCCATTCTTCGTATTCTTGATTGTCTCATTCATGATTTCGATGGTTGTCCCGTCCTCGGTTAGGGTTGGGTACCTGCTCTTCTTCCCGCCTCAACTGGGCTCTACGCTCATTCAGTACTTTTGTGGCATTTCGAGTACCCCTCTCGCTCATTGATGATATGACGAGTGTCCCCCCTTGCAGATGGGGGTCGAGCTGAGGTTTGTGGTACTCGACTTTCAGGTTGGAGAGCTCGAGTTTAAAGCTGTGGGGATCAAGTTTCAGGCTCGGGAGCTCGAGGATGAGTATCAGCGGTGCTTGACCATTCCGACCCGGGTTTGGACCACGACGGGAGGCTACAAGGGGGATAGGAGGCATATTCGACGTCCGTTCGCCCCTGTTGTAAAAGATTGAATGCAAGGGCCCGAATGCTTCTTTCGAGCGTGTCATTGAATTGGTCGGCCTAGCTTCCGGAGATCTTGTTGAGTGACCGGGTTGGGGCTTGGTTCCTCGTAACATGTAGGCTCAATTCGAGGCGGTGACAACCTCGCCCTCGAGGTCCTTGTTCGTTAACGGCACTTGCCGCTCGCGAGGTCCGATCTCTTCGAGGACGTGGCCGTTCCGATCCTTTCATATTGGAGGGGTGCCCTTCACGGGTTTTTCGCTGTTTTGTCGACCACCTCATGTGGAGGTTGCCTAATTCGATGGGTTTTTCGAATAATAGCCATTGCTTTTTTGATGTTCGGTCCCCACATACGACGACAACCTCGTTTTGAGTACAAAACTTCGAGTGTGGGGGATCTAGTTACAAGTTCGATATGAGTGTGTTTTGTAAGAATTCCCATTGTCCAAAGGGGGGGCGTAAGACCCGCAAAAACAAGGATTAAATTACCCCAACGGTAATTCCGGATCGCCCTCCGACGCTCAAGTCGATTGGGATACGAGGTCTAGAGAGATAAAAGTTAGTAGAAAGAGTTAGTAGGTGAACTATTCATTACTTTCGTAAATCATGATTCGGCTCCTATTTATAGGAATTGGGGAAGGTGACGCCAGCCGACGTCGGGGTGCCAGGTCAAGCTCGAAGTTAGCTAGAATGGCCCTTCGAGAGAGTTGGCTTTACAGCCCTTAAGGGCAATATAGTAATTTCACACCCGACTGGGGGGGGCAATGACTTATTAGGCCCAAACAGTAATGCCTTTTGACTATTTATAGGGAGAAAAACCCCATGCCAACGTTCTACATGGTAATGGGAATTTGTCCACGAGCATGTATTATTCTTCATTAATTTGCGTTACCGCGTTAGTCCGTTAGATGTAGTATTGACTGAGAACAAATGTTTTTGAGGAAAATCACATGTTTTAGAACGAGATTTAATACTAGGATAATAAGCATGGCATTTTTCATACATTTTTTTAAAAAATAGGCAAGTTGAAGTTGTTGTAACAAGAGTGAATTTCGGAGATCCTCTACTGCAGGATGAGGCTCGATCCCATAAATTTTGAGGTAAGAGGTGATCGCCAATACCTTTGCGCCATCACACGCTACTCATTTTTTATACAAATTATATACTATGATTTTATAACCATTACTTTCTTTAGTATTGTCTAGCTATGGGACAATAGGGTTGTCTGACAATAATTTGCGCATTCATTTCCTTGTGTAGTTGTGTTCGCTGGATCAGCCTAATTGATGTAATGCATGGAAAGTAAAGACGAAAATGTAGGTATGATTTACATAAGGAGGTGAAGCTACCACGTCGTTAAGATAGTATGAAAATATACCCTTGGTCTGTCGGCATCTCAGACCCGAAACTTTTGAATCTTTCAACTTGGATTTTCTTATGGTCTTGTCTTTTTTATCTATTAATTTTTCATACTTTTGGCAGTGGAACAACAATAAGTACTTTATTTCTTGTGACAACTTGTCCCTAAACTTTACTATATGGCCCAACCCATGACCCCCGGCAAAAGAAATGGAAAACTTTAATTGCTCGACGTCTTCTTCCCACATTTATTACTCTTTGTTTCTTTTGTTCTTCTTAATTAGAATTGGGAAAAATCAAGGAGTATTTTATTTAAAAATACATAATTAATGGGTCCAACAAGTAGGGTAAGATAGTGTGTAAATAAAAAAAACTTAACTAAATTGGGAATAAAGTAACAGTAACAAATTTAAATGGAAAGTAGAGACATCTTTAAAAAATGGAGGGAATACATGTTTTTTTTTTTTTTTTTTTTTTAAGGAGTAGAAAACTTGAGAACCCCTCAATCCCGGAGGCCACTCTAAAACATCCTTCGGATGACTAAGCTAAAAAAATCACGACAATAAGGAGGGAAAGAATACAAAATGGCGCAAGACTACGAAATCCGCCACCTTATTAACTTTCCCCCAAGATGTGAAAAACCCGCACTCAACAAGCGAGGGAATACGTGTTTAATGTTGTATAGAGGAATTAAGTAAATCATGATTATATTATAGTAATATAATTTTATTCTTAATTTAGTAAATATTATAAAAATCAAATCTTGAGGTTTACTCTTCAATCATGTGAAAGGATATAAATTTTTTGAAGTATGTAGCAAAGTTAGACTACTTAATTATTATTGATTTCTGAAGTAGTTTACTGAAAATTACGCTCTATTTTTCACTTATCCTACCATATCTATTTTAATTATCTAAAACTCTTTTTCCGTTGTAATTCATGAAGTACTCCCTCTGTTTTTTTTATCATTCTCACTTTTCTGTGCGTGTCTCCCAATGCACCTCTTTGAACTTAAATATCTTTCATTATATATTAGTAAAAATTATAACGATTGAATATTAATAATGTACTAATTGAGACGAATCAAACAAGACCCCACATGATTATATTTTTTCTTATAAATTGAAAAAAATTGAGAAGATTCTCTCTAAGAATATGAATAGTCACAAGATTCCAAGTGAGAAAGATAAAAAACAGAGGAAAGTACTTCTTATTACTTCCTCCGTTTCAATTTGAGATGTTACATTTTTAAAATCACACTCCTGCAGGCAATTTTTGTAGAGGGAGAGAGAGAGAGAAAGAAAACAAAAGGCTTCCGTGTGATAGGAGAGAGATAGAGAGAAGTTATTACCCAAAACTGGAAGTGTAACATCCTAATTTGAAACATCCTAAAAATAGAAAGTGTAACATCTCAAAAGAAATGGAGGAAGTATACCGAAGTCATACTCTTCTTCCAATATCTTTATTACGCACGGGTTAAAATAAATATTAATCATGCTACCTCCTAAAAATAATTGTTACACTTCGACTTTTGACACTATTCACAAATTTCGGTTTGAATATCATTTGTAATTTATGGGTAAGAGAACAAATAGTCGTACAGAGGCCTTGTTTGATTCGTCTCCGATATGTACTTTTAGAATATCAACTTTTTATATTTTTTTACAAATACAAAATTAGAGATATAAAGGCTCAAAGTATTGCGTCAGGCATGCATGAAAAGTGTAGGTGTAACTATTAATTAGGAACGGAGGTAGTATATTGTTACTAATTTTAACACATGTTTTTACTGGTGGTATAACCATATAGTACTTCATAATGATTAATGGATCTTATTTCGAGCATTGTTCAATGGTATAAAAATTTCAATTATGGAATTAGGTAGCAAAAGCTATCTTGAATGTATCCCGTATAATATTATCGGGTTATTTATTCAAATTCAAAACCAAATAAGAAACTATTTTTTGAAATCCCTGCATTGCATGAGAAATATAGTACGTTATTATTAGAATATTCGGTTAAAAAATTACGACACAGTCAATTAGTTAATACAAATTATGTGAAAAAAACACCTTTTAAATATTATTTTGAAATAACCCACTTTATGACACTTGTTATCAAAATGCCTACGTTGTCGTCAAAATCCCACAAAAGTCAAACTTTAGGTAATTGACCCTCCATTTTTCCCTCCATTTTTGTGCATAGAAATTGCACACATTCATAGAATATTATTGGCCATAATCAATAGCACAAAGAGGGAGGAAAATGGAAGGGGGGTTGTCAATATAATGACATGAAAATTGAATTTTCAGTCAGAATATGACAATAAGATATTCTTATACTATCTCTGTTTTTTTTATACTTGCGTCATTTCTTAAAAGAAATTGCATATTGGTTGCATCATTTCCCAAATTAACAATATGCTCTCTCCATCTCTCTCTTAATACATGGGATCGATCCCCTCTCTATCTGTCTTCTTTTGTAAATAATTATGCTCATGCAATGCAATGTAAGTATAAGAAAATGGTAGAAGTATGTGATTTTTCAGGACAAAATATATGTACGGTGTTTTCTTAACAAATTTGAACAACTACGTTTTTTAATATGATTGAAATACTTCTATTCCTACTACAATTCATACCGTTGATAAAGCTTGAAAAACGCACGATTATATTTTGTATTTTGTGTTTGAAATACTTTTTACTTTATAAAGCTTGAAAAATGCACATTATATTTTGTATTTTGTCTTTGAAATACTTTTTACTTTATAAAGCTTGAAAAACGCACGATTATTAGAAACATGCATATGTTATATATCTAAAACTTATACTAAAAGTTGAGTGCAATAAGCAACATGCAATTTTTCATTGACCTATTAACCTCAAAGTAATAAAATACAAACTACTGCAATGAACAAGTTTTGTTTTGATGTATGCATATTATATTTGACATTTTGAATATCTTTAATTTAATTAAATAAAAAATATTAATGATTCCGGGGTAGAACTTAATGTCTTAACAGATTTCCCCCCTAGATAATAACTTATGATTCAATTATAACTAAATCCTAATAAAATAATATTATGGAAACTAGCTATATAAAAATCCTAATCGACCAAGACTACAATTTCACATAATCAAATAGGAAATACAAAACCAAGTCCTACTAAATCTCTCATAAACAATTTCGATCATTTAGGAAAAAGATTCTAACATCGGTGCACTTTACAGTAACATAACACATTGGGCACAATGTCAACATTTTACAAACATAACACTATGTACCGATTCTACTAACCTTCTTATATTCCAACCGGAACAGTTGCCAATTGATGTCCACCCCATATGGACGATTACACAGATTAAAGAGATAGTTGAAGCCTTTACTTGGTGTATATGGTCCTTAAGATTTATCAAGCAACGGTTCAGCAAGCTCATACTTTAGGTAAACATTGTGTGGCCAGGATAACATGACTAGTTTTATCTCTTCTTAGGGGTTTTGTTTATTTCCTTTCTGTCAAAAAAAAAAGAAAACATAACACATTGTGAACATGGAGGCTAACTTGACTCTACCATAATGACTGCACTAGGGATGTCAATCCACCGTCGAGATCCGACCCCTGACCCATTGCTATCCGAAGGAAAAAATCCAAGCCGACTTCAACAAAAATAATAATCCGAATCCGACTCCGTTTAAAAAGTCCGACTCCGAGTCGGAGGAGGGTCGGAGTCGGATCCCATAAAAAAATCCGCCTCCGACTTTAAGGCAGATAATCTTTTTTTATATTTATATTAATATATTATGTATGCATAATCTGACTCTAACTTTGAGGCAATTGCATTATATAAGATTTTTCCACTGAAAAATGATTGTTAAAAATAATAGTAATGTTTAATTTCCATATGATTATTAAAAAATAGTAATCATTATATTATTTGTATAATAGAACATTTTTCTATTAAAAAATGGGGTATAAAAAAGTCGATTTGGATCGGAGTCGGATGTTAGTATTTTAAGTCGAATCGAACTCGGATTCTCGGAGTCGGATGTCGGAGTCGAGTCGATTTAAAATCCGACTTCTTGTAGGGTCGGAGTCGGATTATGCATAATCCGATCCAAGTCCAACCCGTTGCCATCCCTAAACTGCACACATTTGGTACTATTTTCAAAGATATCCTTGGAAGGAATGTGGCCATGAGGCTAATGCTGTAAGAATTGGCTTTATTGTCGGATGTCGATGAGAGGTTTCCTACATATTATTATTAGCAGGTAAAAATCATATTTTAGCCTACACAACTTTTTAAATTTGTTTTGGTACGAAAGATAGAGTCGCCAATTAATTGTCAGGAAAAATTAATAAAACCAAAAAATACGACATTTTGAGTTCAGGGTGAATTTTCTTACTTTATTTAATGAAATATTAAATTGCATGCACATAATTCAATTAATTGCAGAAAAAGACAAATATGTTAAAGGTTGTTTTTTTAATTAACACATAAGATCTAGTTTTGAATGTTTAGATTTGTAGAATCATATGTAAAGTCTGTAGAGTAAAAAACGATCCTATTTATAGGAGGAGTATGATTAGGTTTTTGTAGCAATACACGGGACTGGAGATCATAACCATTATTACCTTCAATTCAGATTAACCACTATTACTCTTCAATTCTCATGTGCCAAAATTTCTTATGTTGCTGTAAATTTTATTATTTTTGATCTCATTCGTCAAATTTTGATACTTGCTCATGTTGTGCTCCCAAAATTCGTGGAAACCTGCTTTAGATAATACTACTCCATCCGTTTTTAAATAGATGCTCCATTTTGAATTGAACACTTAGCTTATCAATGCCCAACTTTGACCGCCATTAATATCTCTATTTATCCATTACAAAAAGATTATAAAAGATTGATATTTTGAAAATATACGTCGAGACAAATTCAACATCTTATATGCTAACATCGGAGATTATACTTATGTAGAAAAATATGATCAAAGTAGCGCAATGAATAGTGCAAAGGTCGGAATAGAGCATGTATTTATAAACAAAGGGAGTAGTTTTTTAAACCTATGCAATACACGGGACTGAAAATAAAAAATAAGAGTACATAGGTGGCGCTAATATTTCCTAAAATACAACATTTATAAATTAAATATACAACATCTGTAAATATATATTTTCATCAATATTTCATGAACATTAGAGTTTAAATATACAACATTCATAAATTAAAAATACTACATGTCAACATTTGTAAATTAATATATTTCATCCGTTTTTTTTACATGTGACACTTTCCTAAAACAGAATGGTGCAAATTACATGTGTCACATTTTTTTCTTTCCTAAAGTAGTAAGTTTTATCCTATTAAATTACCATATTACCCTTACGTATCACAATTAACCAAAATTAAACCCTCTTAATTTAACCTAATTTAACCAAAATTAACAATTAACAATTAACCACCACCCCTCCCCCACCCACCCCAAGATCCAACCCTTCCCTCTCCCCTCCATCCTAGTCCAGCCCCCCACCCCCACCCCCTCCCTCTCCCCTCCACTCCACCACCACCCCCTTCCCTCGTCGATTTTCCCCTCCCTTCCACCGCCGCAAAGCACCTCCCCTTCGAATTCACCAACCCCACCCACCGCAAGATCTCTCCTTTGACCGTCCGCTTTGGTTTGACTCCGCCGATTCTTCCGCCTTCCTTGAAATTCTCGACGAATTGATCGCTACTATTCGCAACTTCGCTCCTTTGGCTCGCGAGAATAAGCGGCTCGCAGTTGTGTTGGATCCAAGTCGAGGATTTACTTCGATCGGCAATTTTTAAGCCGGGAGGAGGAATTTCGTGGTTTGATTCAACGCGGTGCCGACTCGTTCGACGCGACTCGTGACTCGTCCGATTCGACTCGGAGGGAAACTACGACGATGATGGAGGTGCGATTCCCGTAGCTTATCCGGTGGAAGGGTTTGTCGAGGTTGGGGTTGTAGAAATCGACGGGGAGGGGGCGAGGGAGGGGATGCGGTGGTGGAAGTGGAAGGGGATGCGGCAGTGGAAGGGGGGGGGGAAATTGACGGGGGGGGGGAGGGGGGGGGGGGGTGGGGGAGGGGATGGCGGCGATGGAGTGGAGGGGAGAGGGAGGGGGTGGGGGCCCGGTGCGGGGTGGAGGGGAGAGGGAAGGGGTGGGGGAAGGGGTGGGGCTGCTGGGGTGGGTGGGGGAGGGGTGGTCCCCACTCCCTTTTATCCCCTACAATTACTTTTACTTAATCCCCACTCCATTTTTTTTCTAGGTAAACGTGTTTTTCAAAAGTGTCACATGTAAAAAAAACAGTGGAAGTATTATATTTCCTGACGGATGAGATACTCCCTTTATTTCTTTTTGTTCTTCCTATTTTGACTTCCACGTTTGGCAATGCACGTCTTTGAACTTAAATATCTTTCATTGTGTATTAGTAAAAATTATAATGATTAAATATTAATAAAGTACTCATTGAGACGAATCAAACAAGACCCCAAATGACTATATTTTTTATCATATGTTGAAAATAATTTAGAAAATTCTCTTCAATCGTTAATAGTGTCAAGATTCTAAACTGGAAGAACAAAAGAGAACGGAGGGAGTATAATTTAATATAATTATGACATTGCCTCTCACATATGCATTTTTTATAGATAACCGTTCTACATTTGACTTCTCGCTGATTTGTGGATTCTTACTTGAATATTAGTTGTATGATATTGAAATAGATTTAGATATAGATTTGGACTGCTGATCTTAAAAGGTTGCAAAATAGGTTCTCAATTTATCAAACCTAACCAGCTAACCTAAGCAGAAATTTATTCATCGAATCTTTTAAGTGGGCACACATTTTTCAAAAATTAGTTAATTGTAACTTAAGACGGGTCGTTGGGCGTAAATTCGACAAACCTTTAGATAGAACGACACACCTCGCTTCCATGAAGAAAAACAACAACAGCAGCAACAAAGATAAAAAGCAAAAGCAAAAGCAAAAACAAAAACTAGGCTCTCTCCTTTGGTGCACTTGCGCTGGTTCAAAGTTTAAACCCCAAAATAGTAGTAAGTTTAAGGAAATATGGCCTCTCCACAAGTAGAGTCACAAGCCCAGCTTCATATATTTTTCTTCCCTTACTTGGCTGCAGGTAAAATGATCCCAATGATGCATATGGCAAGATTGTTCGCTAGTCGAGGGGTGAAATCCAGCCTTGTTACCACCCCAGGTAACGTGGGTTTCTTTGCTCGAAATACGGAAATCGACCTCCTAACAATAAAATTCCCGTCTGAAGAAGCAGGGCTTCCCCATGGGTGTGAAAATGCTGAAACTCTCTCTCTTCCTGACATGCTTCCAAATTTTTTCAAGGCACTTGACCTTCTTCAACACCCTTTTGAAAATCTAATACAAACTCACCATCCAAATTGCTTAGTAGTTGATGAGTTGTTCAGTTGGGCGAATGCGAGTGCCGATAAATTCAGGATCCCATGTCTAGGATTCTCGGGAATTAGCTATTTTTCTCAATGCATAATTTGTTAGCACTATTACGCAAGGAGACAGAACACAGAGAAATAATTAGAACGATCTTACTTGGAAAGGAGAAACAAAGAAACAGAATGATGTGACGTGGAGAGATCCACTGTCCTTAAAGGTGATTTCGCCGCAGCACAGGTGCAAGCTTCCTCCCGACGACCACCCTCCAGGATTAGCACAGCGCCGCCCGATTGTATGCACTCACAAGCAGACGGATGGAGTGACAAACTAAGCCCGAAATATTGGAGAACAATTTTATGGGGAGAGGAAGACTGAATAATGATATGTGTCTTTTGTAACCAGAGGGAGGATTTATATAGAATAGAGGAGCAAAGTTAAAACGGCAATGAAAAATTCTGGGAGGAAATTATGGAGTGAAAGCTGCGACAAAACGGCAAGAATTGATTTGCCGTTACTAAATGATTGCGTGAATCTCGCAAAAGAAATAACGGAACAAACAAGTCCCAAAAATTAAAGCTGATAATAAAACGGACCGCAGACCCACAGCCCACGCCGCGCTCGCCACGAGCCCGAGCCCGGCCTGGCCGGCGCACGCGCGCGTGTGTGGCTTGCCATTCTTCTAGCCCATTGTTCAACAAAGCTAAAAGGAACATAATAGTATATAAACAAGGTAGGACCTTTATATTCTTTCCATGTGGGACTTGGGTATTTCATGAACAAAACCAAACAAGGAAATACTCCATAACTAAGGCTAACTTTGAGGCTTTAATTCCAACAATCCCCCACAAGAATCAAAGTTAGAAGAAGAAAAGAAGAATAAACAATTTCGGGCTTGAAAAAGAAGTGATGCATTAGTGTTAATGTCTTACGACTTGAATTAGCACTTAGTGAATCAGATTTGGGAATCTTGTTCAATTAAGTGATGTTCATCTTGAACTTAAGAGAGCTTGAAACCTTTATCTAAAACACACATCTATCTTTAAAAGAAGTAGTCACTCCGCGATCAATGTGGCGCCTATACTGGCCATACGCCTACCTGGATACTCATAGATGCTCTAGAGAAATGACCCATATTTTCTCATAGGAAGCGGCCCCACTTCCACATCTAAGTAGGTGAATCCCATCAAGTGTGTACCACCACACACCACCACACAACTGTGGATATGGGTTCATTAAGAGCCCTTTGCTCATCCTCAATCACTAGTGGTAAGCACTTTTCAACACAATTTTCATAAGAGGGATAGAAATAAACAAGTGCCTTTATTACTAATGTTGCCCTTTGAACTCTATTTGCATAGAGTAGGGTTTCATTATTACATTTCAAATGGGTCTCAATCCCATCCCTCTGGATGCATCCACAATTACATTTCTAGAAAGGCCTTTAGTAAACGGATCCGCTAAATTCTTTTCGGACTTCACATAGTCCAGTGATATCACTCCACTACTTATCAAATCTTTTACAACCTTGTGTCTGAGACGAATGTGTCTTTTCTTTCCATTGTAGACATTATTCTTTGCCACTGCAATAGCAGCCTGGGAATCACAATGCAGTGCAACTGAAGGAGCAGGTTTCCCCCACAATGGAACGTCATTCAACAGGTTTCTAAGCCATTCTGCCTCATTTCCTGCCAACTCAAGTGCAACAAATTCAGATTCCATTGTTGACATAGCAGTACAAGATTGTTTACAAGATTTCTAAGAAATAGCACCACCACCCAAGGTAAAAATAAAACCACTAGTAGAATTAATCTCATCATTTCCAGATACCCAATTAGCATCACAATAACCTTCTAAAACAGCAGGTGAAGAAGAATAGTGAATGCCCCAATCCATGGTTCCTTTAAGATATCTAAGCAAACGACGCAAAGCACCCCAATGATCCTTGCTAGGATTATGTGTGTACCTACTAAGTCTACTAATAGCATATGCAACATCAGGTCTGGTGCAGTTCATCAAATACATAATGCTACCAATTACTTTAGCATACTCAGATTGGCCCACAGGATCTCCCTTATTTTTCACCAAGTGAATACTAGAGTCATAAGGAGTCCTGACTGGATCAACATCAAAGGAGTTGAACTTCCTAAGTACCTTTTCCACATAATGGGCCTGACTCAAACTGAAACCATGAGGAGACCTAGAAATTTTAACTCCCAAAATAAGGTCAGCCTCACCCATATCTTTCATTTCAAACTTAGTACTTAAGAATTCTTTCACTTCATTCACAAGATCCAAGCTAGTCCCAAAAATCAACATATCATCAACATATAAACAGATGATCACACAACCTCGAGAGTCATTTTTAGAATAAACACAGGTATCGCTCTCATTTACAAGAAACCCAAAACTGGTTATGGTGTTATCAAACTTTTGGTACCATTGTTTAGGGGCTTGCTTTAAACCATAAAGGGATTTTACTAGCTTACACACCTTGTGCTCTTGACCCGAAACTACACATCCTTCAGGTTGATCCATATAGATTTCTTCCTCAAGGTCACCATTTAGGAAAGCAGTCTTAACATCCATTTGATGCACTACAAGGCCATGTAAAGCGCCTAAGGCAATCGAGTCCTAATGGTAGCAATCTCAAGAATCGGGGAATAGGTGTCAAAATAGTCAATTCCCTCCTTTTGAGTGAAACCTCTCACAACTAATCTTGCCTTATACTTGTCAATTGAACCATCAGGCTTTAATTTCTTTTTAAAAATCCATTTGCTAGAGATGGGCTTACAACCCCTAGGAAGGTCTGCTAATTCCCAAGTGTTGTTACTCATGATGGACTCTAGCTCACTATCTATGGCCTCTTTCCAAAAAACAGCATCAACAGATTTCATAGCCTCGTCATAGGTCTTAGGGTCTTCTTCTAAGATAAAAAGAGACACTAGACTCTCATTTAAGACACAACTTTCAGTAAGGAAGGAGGTAACAAAATCAGAACCAAAACTGTTATCTTTCCTAGGTCTTTTACTCCTCCTAGGTTCTTCTTCTACTACAGGTACAGTCACAAGAGGACTAGGCACAGACAAAGTATGATCAGCAGAAGAAAAACTTGAAGCAGTAGAAGAACATTTCAGAGGAAACACATGTTCAAAGAATTCAGCATCTCTTGATTCAACAATAGAACCACAAGCATAAGAACCTCTAGCATCCTTAATAAGAAAGCGATAAGCAGCACTATGAAAAGCATAACCAATGAAAATCGAATCACAAGTCTTTGGTCCTATTTTGTCCCTTTTAAAAGAAGGTATTACAACTTTAGCAAGACACCCCCACACTTTCAGGTATTTGAGGTTAGGGATATGGCCTTTCCACATCTCATATGGGGTTTTGTCTAACTTCTTATGAGGCACACGGTTCAAGACATGACAAGCAGATAAAATAGCCTCTCCCCACATGTTATCAGGAAGTCCGAACTAATCAACATAGCATTCATCATGTTCTTAAGGGTTCTATTCTTCCTTTCGGCCTATACCGTTTTGTTCGGGGTATAAGGGGGCGATCAACTCATGAATAATCCCATTTTGTTCACAAAAGGTCTTAAGGGAAGTGGGATCATATTCTCCTCCCCTATCACTTCTAAGTCTCTTAATTTTCCTATCCAATTGGTTTTCAACCTCAACTTTGTACTTTAAGAACATTCCCTCTGCCTCATCCTTAGATTTCAGAAGGTATACTACGGTGTAACGGGAAAAGTCATCTACAAAGGTTATGTAATACTTCTTCCCCCTCGACTTTCATGGTTCTTAAAGTCTCCTAAGTCCGAATGAATCGGCTCAAGAAGTTCGATTTTCTATCAACCGATTTAAAAGGCTTCCTAGCAAATTTAGCTTCAACACAAATTTCACATTTAGGCAAATCAGAATTGGAGAAACTAGGTATCAAATTCAAGTGTTTTAGCCGTTTTATGGAGGCTGCATTCACATGACCTAATCTAGAATGTCATAAATCAATAGATTCAGCAATATAAACAGAAGAAGTAGAAGCAGATTTATTCATGAGTTCAACAGTAGCATCAACATCAAAAAGTCCCCCCATTACAATATCCCTTCCCCACAAATTCCCCATTATGGGTGATGACAAGTCTATCAGAATCAAAAGACAACCTCAAACCAGCCCTAATTAACAAACTTCCAGAAATTAGATTTCTACGCATTTCAGGAACATGAAGTACATTTGTAAGAGTAAGCAATTTTCCAGAAGTGAGTTTGAGAGTAATCTTCCCTTTCGCTGACTTTTCTTGAAGCGAGTTGCCCATGAACACATTTTCACCTTCCAGCTTTTCATATTGATTGAACATGGCTCGGTTGGTGCAGATGTGCCTCGTCGCTCCTGTGTCCACGATCCATTCAGCAGTATCTCCAGCTAGGTTGATCTCGGATACAACAACAACAAAGTTTTCAACTGCTTCTACCAAGTTTGCTTGGTTCTTCTTTTTGTTCCAGGTAGTTTGCGGCCTTGTGTCCAGGTTTACCGCACTCATGACAGTTGCCTTTGAACCGGTATTTCGCACACCTCCATGAGATTTGAGACTATTGTCTCCCTTGTGAAAACTCTTTGTCTTCTGTTTGTTCCTGTCATAATTGGAGTGTTTGGACTCCACAAGATTAGCTTTAGGAAATACAGCATGACTGGAAGGTTTGTCCTTAAGACGGTTTTCTTCCTCAATTTTCAGATGACCAACAAGTTCTTCAAGGGTAAGGTCTCTCTTTTTGTGCATAAGTTGGTTCCTATAGTCTTTCCAAGAAGGTGGCAGTTTCTCAATAAGTACAATAGCCTGGGTATACTCACAAATAACAAGTCCCTCAGCAGCAATATTGGTGCAAATAGTTTCATAGTCATGAACTTGGTCGATAATAGGTTTTTCATCATCTATCATGAAATTAAGCCACTTACTAATACAATAGCGTTTGGAACCAGCATCATCAACACCATATTTCTTTTCCAGGGTATCCCAAATGTCCTTAGCATGGTTATAAGTCATGTAAATATCAAGCAGAGCATTGGACATATAATGTAATAACATCCCCTTACAGGTTTCGTCATCCTTAGCAAATTTAGTCTCATAAGCTAGTTTCTCAGTCTCATCAGAAGGAATAACAGGATCATCAAGCACATAAGCCACATCAATTTGTTCAAGGTAAAACCTAACCCTGACAGCCCAACGTTTATAGTTTTTCCCCTCAAGAGACTCGATTTTAGACATATCAGGAATTGTCATACGAGATGCCATAGCAAGAGAATAATACAAAATCACCTTTATTGGAGAACAATTTTATGGGGAGAGGAAGACTGAATAATGATATGTGTCTTTTGTAACCAGAGGGAGGATTTATATAGAATAGAGGAGCAAAGTTAAAACGGCAATGAAAAATTCTGGGAGGAAATTATGGAGTGAAAGCTGCGACAAAACGGCAAGAATTGATTTGCCGTTACTAAATGATTGCGTGAATCTCGCAAAAGAAATAACGGAACAAACAAGTCCCAAAAATTAAAGCTGATAATAAAACGGACCGCAGGCCCACGCCCGCGCCGCGCTCGCCACGAGCCCGAGCCCGGCCCGGCCGGTACGCGCGCGCGTGTGTGGCTTGCCATTCTTCTAGCCCATTGTTCAACAAAGCTAAAAGGAACATAATAGTATATAAACAAGGTAGGACCTTTATATTCTTTCCATGTGGGACTTGGGTATTTCATGAACAAAACCAAACAAGGAAATACTCCATAACTAAGGCTAACAAGGTAGGACCTTCTTGAGCACCTCAATCTCTTCCTCGGACTCCATTGTAACAACAAATCATTTTGGCCAAACTCTTCATTTCTAAACTAATCATTCTAAAATCAAGAAAATCGATCCTAAATTGAAAATTCGAGGGAGGAAGATGCTAGCAGAAGAAGGGAGAAGCGTGAATGTGGAAGAAATGGCGAAAATCTGGAAAAAATGGCGAAAATTTGATGGTCAAAGCCGGAAAATCGAGGTCAACCACCGGATTCCGGCAAGTGGTGGCTTCCAACAAAAAAAAAAGAACTAAAAAGGTGGCTAATTAACCAATTTTTTTTTAAAAGGTGGTTTCTCACAAAAAAGTGGTTATAAAAGGTGGTTTCTGACAAATTTTCCTAAAATATTAGATGAGTATGGTGAAAAACTTAAAATTGTGGTACTAATGTACTCATTTGTTTAAAATTAGCTAATTAATATTTATTTTGTTTTTAAAAAATTCATGCTTATGATATCTTTTAATAGTTTGCATTCTATTTAATTTTTGATTTTTTCTATGGTGAAAATACCTTCTTGTTCAGTCTCTTCTCTTTTCCATAATAGTTTTCAGGGGTTCTTTCTATCGACTTTTGTTCTTTTTTTTTTCCATTTTCGAAATTATGGTTTTTGGTTTATATGCTAAAAGGTAAGCTACACTACTGAATATTGATGAGAAAATTATGAACCTTTTATTGGATATAGTTAAAATTGTGATACTAAATACTTTTATGGATATGGTAAAAATCAGGAAAATCGGATTTACTTGTCGACCATTATCTAATATTCTAATCCCCACTTTCCATTACTAATTACTACCCTTAGTTTGTGGTCTGTATGGAATATTTATCTAGAATCTTGAAGAATCCGAGGGAGATGGAGCAGTTTCACTATCATCGTCCAAAATGTAGGGAGGTCAAATTGACTCCTATGTGCTTTGCAGATGATTTGATTTTATGTTGTAAAGGGGACTTCAGTTCCATATATCTAATGCTGCAAGCTTTTAAGCTATTTCCATATTCCTTTAGTCTCCACGCAAACAAGCAAAAGTCTGCATTTTACAATTGTGGTATGCTAGAAGGTGATGTGCCAAAGGTGGTTGATGTGTCTGGTTTTGCAAGGAGTTCTCTTCCATAGATATTTATGTGTGCATATCAGCTAGAAGAGACTTTGATTCCTCAATATGATGTCATTATTGAGAAAATAGCAAGTAGAATAAGGATTTGAAGTACAAGGCATTTGTCCCAAAAAGCTAGAGTGCAGCTTATCAACTCCGTGTTGATGAATTTTCACATATACAGTGCTCATCAAGTATGCATTCTGCCTAAAAGAGTGCTTCATGAGAATTGAGATAGCAAAGATATGCATAGCTTTTTTTATGGAGTGGTCAGGCTTATAGTAGAAAAAAACCTGGCTATGTTGCTTGGGAGCATCTTTGTTATGGGAAGTCAGCTGGAGGTTTGTGGTTCAGGGATATTTTTCATGGAAACTGACTCACATGGGGAAGTATGTGTGGGCAGTTGCCATTAAGCAATATAATGCTTGGATTAATTCTATATACCTTCATGATGGTGATTGTGAGAATACAGTCCTATTACAGGACCAGCTGGTATTAGAAGAAGATAATTTGCACTACAAAGGAGCATCTGAAGCTACATTTCTCTTTAGCTGAGTTGTGTGCTATGCCAAAGTACTCGGTGAAAGCTATTTATGCTAAGCTCACTGGTGAACTACCTCAGGCTCACTGGGATATGTTAGTATGCAACAAGTTAAGCCCTCCTTAGCATAGATTCATTAATTGGTTAGCTGCTATGTGCAGACTACAGATTGACTCTCCAAAATTGGTGTTAGTACTATTAATAGCTGCATTTTGTGTGATTCAGCAGTAGAAAGCCATGAGCATTTGTTCTTTGCTTGTCACTTTAGCAAAGGATGTATTTGATCCGGTGACTAAAACTTCGTTGAAGATCATAGCAACTACTATAAACCTACACAGATTGCTTAGATGGATTAAGCATAGTAGTGCTTAAAAATTTAAGAGAATTGTTTGGTATGATGTTGTTAATGATGTCATTTATCTGCTTTGGTAAAGTAAGAATGATTTCTACTGGAATGCTAAAGTTCCTATTGTTCATAGTGCAGAGGCTCCAACAGGTTGTTAGAATGAGGATTTTGGCAGTGTTGCCCACAAAGATTGTTGTACATGATAGGGAGTGGCTTTTAAGCCTTTAAATGTTGTTTGCTGGTTGTTTAAAGTATAACCATGTGGGTTTCATGCTTGATTCTAGTTGTTGCCTTCTTTTTAGATTGAGAGTCCAACCTAGTTGGTTTGCTAAACTTTAAGATAGGCTAGATTGTACATTATTTTGGTGATTACTACATATATACTTATACTTAACAAAAAAAATTATGGACTTCTTTATATGTTACCTCTGATGGTTGTTCATTGCCGGAAATTTCATTAAGGACCACAAGTTGATTATTAGAACACCACGGCGTCCTTTCCATGATTTTCTTCTTGTCCCTCCAATGGAAGAACTGGTAAACACAAAGATTCGGCCTATCATTCGAATTACAAGTCTCTTCGTCACTTCCAGGACCTGGGTCATTGTCTTCTTTAATGCATCAACATTAAAAACATTCAGTAAAACCATGCCTCACTAGTAAAAGAGATACTTGATCAGAATTTTCTTCGTCACCATACTCACCAATATCAAGAACATCAAATTTAGCATCATTAATTTTTAATCTTTGGCATTGTTCAATCAAATCTCCTTCCATGATTGGAAGAGTCGTAAACCCCTAGGGTTTAGTGCGGATCTACCTTTCGTGGAGTAACACCCTTTCTTTTGAGGGAGATTTTTTTTTGTGTTAAAGCTATTTAGTCATTAAACCATCTTGTAGGAGTAACACCCTTTCTTTTGAGGGAGATTTTTTTGTGTTAAAGCTATTTAGTCTTTTTACCTTAGTCATTGAACCATCTTGTTTGTGGACTTGAGCCTCTTTACGACTCAAAAGTGTTTTTTACACTTAATCATTTAATCATCTTACTTATACTAGTAATATGGACTGGCCCGAGTATTGTACATACAACCCAAATTATTTTTGTTTAATTTAATTTGGATATTTTATATGGGTGACTTTTTAATTTAATTGGGATGATAATATTTATTTTAGCTCAATAATAATTAACTTATTTTTATATAGAACACTAATAAATTTTAGTATCTACCATTGTTTTCTTGCTTCTACGTCTCCGTACTCGCTTGAGGAGGGATAAGGGGAAATCCTCAAATGAGTCCCATGAGGTTTGATCCCTAGACCTCAGGGATATGAGGTGGGAAGCGATCGATGTCACTACTCCACCACCTCAACCTCAACCTCAACCTCAACCTCAACCTCAACCTCAACCTCGTATTAGTCTCAACATAGCATTGGGATAGCAGCGCTTTATATCGTGAAGCAAGAAAAATACAACTTAGTGCCTTAAAATAAGAAACTAAGGGAGTAGTTATTACGAGATAAAACATAAAGCAGCATGAACTGTACTTATATTTAAATACAACAACAATTAAACTTTGTACGATTTCAATTCGCCAATTAAAGCATTTAGATCAGAGTATGATGACCCTCCTTCAACAATAGCCTTCGTAGTCAATTCTTTGAACTCTTTAGCCCTCTTTTTCATATCTCGACCTTCTTCGCCAACCATAAGAAACTTCATTGCTTTCAAAATGTGTTGGTTACCTATGATATCGACATCATTATAATCCCCCTGTTTTCCGATCCATTTTTTGGCCCCAACTTCAATGCCAATCTTTAAAACATGAGTAATTAATTTTTCATTATAAAATTGCTCAGCTAAGAGCGGCCATGTCATCATTGGCAACCCTGCACTAACTCCTTCCATTATCGAATTCCATCCACAGTGAGTTAGAAATCCACCGACACTTGAGTGGTTTAGAATTTGATTTTGTGGGGCCCAGCCTCTTATAATTAAACCTTGTCCTTGAACCCTTTCTTCCAACCCATGTGGGACCCAATCCTCGGTATCCTCCTTGACAACAAAGATGAAGTTTTGATCTAAGGCTTCAAGGGCAATTGCTATTTCATGTAACTGAGCAGCTGGCATTTTCTTTGAAAAGGATCCAAAACAAACATAAACAACAGAATCAGGTTGTTTCTCATCAAGCCATTTGATGCAGGAGCTAACATCAATTGAGGCCTCTTTCCCTCTATGATCATCACTTGCAAAGTAGCGCGAAAGCGGGCCTATATGCCAGTGTTTTATCCCCAATTCCTTGCCAAAGTAATCAGCATAAGCAGGTTCAAGCTCATACACACTGTTGATGATAATCCCATAACGGCCTTTCTTCGCCTCTTTGATTTTATCAGCTAGGTCCATCAATGCCTTTGGACCTTCTCTTTTCTCGAAAGGACTCAATTCTGACTTCGTTAACCTGATCTCATCAGGTAGACCAGGAACAAGGAAAGTTTCTGAATCAGATGAAACACCTTTCAAGGGTTGGTAGCGAAGTAAATTATGAATTATGCATTGAGAAAAATAGCTAATTCCCGAGAATCCTAGACATGGGATCCTGAATTTATCGGCACTCGCATTCGCCCAACTCAACAACTCATCAACTACTAAGCAATTTGGATGGTGAGTTTGTATTAGATTTTCAAAAGGGTGTTGAAGAAGGTCAAGTGCCTTGAAAAAATTTGGAAGCATGTCAGGAAGAGAGAGAGTTTCAGCATTTTCACACCCATGGGGAAGCCCTGCTTCTTCAGACGGGAATTTTATTGTTAGGAGGTCGATTTCCGTATTTCGAGCAAAGAAACCCACGTTACCTGGGGTGGTAACAAGGCTGGATTTCACCCCTCGACTAGCGAACAATCTTGCCATATGCATCATTGGGATCATTTTACCTGCAGCCAAGTAAGGGAAGAAAAATATATGAAGCTGGGCTTGTGACTCTACTTGTGGAGAGGCCATATTTCCTTAAACTTACTACTATTTTGGGGTTTAAACTTTGAACCAGCGCAAGTGCACCAAATTAAAGGAGAGAGCCTAGTTTTTGTTTTTGCTTTTGCTTTTTATCTTTGTTGCTGCTGTTGTTGTTTTTCTTCATGGAAGCGAGGTGTGTCGTTCTATATAAAGGTTTGTCGAATTTACGCCCAACGACCCGTCTTAAGTTACAATTAACTAATTTTTGAAAAATGTGTGCCCACTTAAAAGATTCGATGAATAAATTTCTGCTTAGGTTAGCTGGTTAGGTTTGATAAATTGAGAACCTATTTTGCAACCTTTTAAGATCAGCAGTCCAAATCTAAATCTAAATCTAAATCTAAATCTAAATCTATTTCAATATCATACAACTAATATTCAAGTAAAAATCCACAAATCAGCGAGAAGTCAAATGTAGAACGGTTATCTATAAAAAATGCATATATGAGAGGCAATGTCATAATTATATTAAATTATACTCCCTCCGTTCTCTTTTGTTCTTCCAGTTTAGAATCTTGACACTATTAACGATTGAAGAGAATCTTCTAAATTATTTTCAACATATGATAAAAAATATAGTCATGTGAGGTCTTGTTTGATTCGTCTCAATGAGTACTTTATTAATATTTAATCATTATAATTTTTACTAATACACAATGAAACATATTTAAGTTCAAAGACGTGCATTGCCAAACGTGGAAGTCAAAATAGGAAGAACAAAAAGAGATAAAGGGAGTATCTCATCCGTCAGGAAATATAATACTTCCACTGTTTTTTTTACATGTGACACTTTTGAAAAACACGTTTACCTAGAAAAAAAATGGAGTGGGGACTAAGTAAAAGTAATTGTAGGGGATAAAAGGGAGTGGGGACCACCCCTCCCCCACCCACCCCAGCAGCCCCACCCCTTCCCCCACCCCTTCCCTCTCCCCTCCACCCCAGATCAGGCCCCCACCCCCCCCTCTCCCTCCACTCCATCGCCGCCATCCCCTCCCCCACCCCCTCCCCCTCCCCGTCAATTTCCCCCTCCCCTTCCACTGCCGCATCCCCTTCCACTTCCACCGCCGCATCCCCTCCCGCCCCCTCCCCGTCGATTTCTACAACCCTAACCTCGACAAACCCTTCCACCGGATAAGCTACGGGAATCGCACCTCCATCATCGTCGTAGTTTCCCTCCGAGTCGAATCGGACGAGTCACGAGTCGCGTCGAACGAGTCGGCACCGCGTTGAATCAAACCACGAAATTCCTCCTCCAAGCTTAAAAATCGCCGATCGAAGCAAATCCTCGATTGGATCCAACACAACCGCGAGCCGCTTATTCTCGCGAGCCAAAGGAGCGAAGTTGCGAATAGTAGCGATCAATTCGTCGAGAATTTCAAGGAAGGCGGAAGAATCGACGGAGTCAAACCAAAGCGGACGGTCAAAGGAGAGATACTTGCGGTGGGTGGGGTTGGTGAATCGAAGGGGAGGGGCTGCGGCGGTGGAAGGGGAGGGAAAATCGACGGGGAAGGGGTGGTGGAGTGGAGGGGAGAGGGAGGGGGTGGGGGGTGGGGGCCGGGCTGGGATGGAGGGGAGAGGGAAGGGTTGAGGCTTTGGGGTGGGTGGGGGAGGGGTGGTGGTTAATTGTTAATTGTTAATTTTGGTTAAATTAGGTTAAATTAAGAGGGTTTAATTTTGGTTAATTGTGATAAGTAAGGGTAAAATGGTAATTTAATAGGATAAAACTTACTACTTTAGGAAAGAAAAAAAGTGTCACATGTAATTTGCACCATTCTGTTTTTAGGAAAGTGTCACATGTAAAAAAAAACGGATGAAATATATTAATTTACAAATGTTGACATGTAGTATTTTTAATTTATGAATGTTGTATATTTAAACTCTAATGTTCATGAAATATTGATGAAAATATATATTTACAGATGTTGTATATTTAATTTATAAATGTTGTATTTTAGGAAATATTAGCGCCACCTATGTACTCTTATTTTTTATTTTCGGTCCGTGTATTGCATAGGTTTAAAAAACTACTCCCTTTGTTTATAAATACATGCTCTATTCCGACCTTTGCACTATTCATTGCGCTACTTTGATCATATTTTTCTACATAAGTATAATCTCCGATGTTAGCATATAAGATGTTGAATTTGTCTCGACGTATATTTTCAAAATATCAATCTTTTATAATCTTTTTGTAATGGATAAATAGAGATATTAATGGCGGTCAAAGTTGGGCATTGATAAGCTAAGTGTTCAATTCAAAATGGAGCATCTATTTAAAAACGGATGGAGTAGTATTATCTAAAGCAGGTTTCCACGAATTTTGGGAGCACAACATGAGCAAGTATCAAAATTTGACGAATGAGATCAAAAATAATAAAATTTACAGCAACATAAGAAATTTTGGCACATGAGAATTGAAGAGTAATAGTGGTTAATCTGAATTGAAGGTAATAATGGTTATGATCTCCAGTCCCGTGTATTGCTACAAAAACCTAATCATACTCCTCCTATAAATAGGATCGTTTTTTACTCTACAGACTTTACATATGATTCTACAAATCTAAACATTCAAAACTAGATCTTATGTGTTAATTAAAAAAACAACCTTTAACATATTTGTCTTTTTCTGCAATTAATTGAATTATGTGCATGCAATTTAATATTTCATTAAATAAAGTAAGAAAATTCACCCCGAACTCAAAATGTCGTATTTTTTGGTTTTATTAATTTTTCCTGACAATTAATTGGCGACTCTATCTTTCGTACCAAAACAAATTTAAAAAGTTGTGTAGGCTAAAATATGATTTTTACCTGCTAATAATAATATGTAGGAAACCTCTCATCGAAATCCGACAATAAAGCCAATTCTTACAGCATTAGCCTCATGGCCACATTCCTTCCAAGGATATCTTTGAAAATAGTACCAAATGTGTGCAGTTTAGGGATGGCAACGGGTCGGACTTGGATCGGATTATGCATAATCCGACTCCGACCCTACAAGAACTCGGATTTTAAATCTGACTCCGACTCCGACATCCGACTCCGAGAATCCGAGTTCGATTCGACTTAAAATACTAACATCCGACTCCGATCCAGTCCGACTTTTTTATACCCCATTTTTTAATAGAAAAATGTTCTATAATACAAATAATATAATGATTACTATTTTTTAATAATCATATGGAAATTAAACATTACTATTATTTTTTTCAATCATTTTTCAGTGGAAAAATCTTATATAATGCAATTGCCTCAAAGTTAGAGTCAGATTATGCATACATAATATATTAATATAAATATAAAAAAAGATTATCTGCCTTAAAGTCGGAGGCGGATTTTTTTATGGGATCCGACTCCGACCCTCCTCCGACTCGGAGTCGGACTTTTTAAACGGAGTCGGATTCGGATTATTATTTTTGTTGAAGTCGGCTTGGATTTTTTCCTTCGGATAGCAATGGACTAGGGTCAGATCTGGACTGGATTGACATCCCTAGTGCAGTCATTATGGTAGAGTCAAGTTAGCCTCCATGTTCACAATGTGTTATGTTTTCTTTTTTTTTTGACAGAAAGGAAATAAACAAAACCCCTAAGAAGAGATAAAACTAGTCATGTTATCCTGGCCACACAATGTTTACCTAAAGTATGAGCTTGCTGAACCGTTGCTTGATAAATCTTAAGGACCATATACACCAAGTAAAGGCTTCAACTATCTCTTTAATCTGTGTAATCGTCCATATGGGGTGGACATCAATTGGCAACTGTCCCGGTTGGAATATAAGAAGGTTAGTAGAATCGGTACATAGTGTTATGTTTGTAAAATGTTGACATTGTGCCCAATGTGTTATGTTACTGTAAAGTGCACCGATGTTAGAATCTTTTTCCTAAATGATCGAAATTGTTTATGACAGATTTAGTAGGACTTGGTTTTTGATAGAATATAAATATAGTTAGGATATATTTTGTTCCTAGAGATATACTTTGTATAGGTTTCCTAATCATAATAGGACTATCCTAGGATGTAACACTATAAATATTGATCAATGGTAATCACTCCACTTGAGGAGTTTTCCCAAATCTAGCAGTTTTGTATTTCCTATTTGATTATGTGAAATTGTAGTCTTGGTCGATTAGGATTTTTATATAGCTAGTTTCCATAATATTATTTTATTAGGATTTAGTTATAATTGAATCATAAGTTATTATCTAGGGGGGAAATCTGTTAAGACATTAAGTTCTACCCCGGAATCATTAATATTTTTTATTTAATTAAATTAAAGATATTCAAAATGTCAAATATAATATGCATACATCAAAACAAAACTTGTTCATTGCAGTAGTTTGTATTTTATTACTTTGAGGTTAATAGGTCAATGAAAAATTGCATGTTGCTTATTGCACTCAACTTTTAGTATAAGTTTTAGATATATAACATATGCATGTTTCTAATAATCGTGCGTTTTTCAAGCTTTATAAAGTAAAAAGTATTTCAAAGACAAAATACAAAATATAATGTGCATTTTTCAAGCTTTATAAAGTAAAAAGTATTTCAAACACAAAATACAAAATATAATCGTGCGTTTTTCAAGCTTTATCAACGGTATGAATTGTAGTAGGAATAGAAGTATTTCATTCATATTAAAAAACGTAGTTGTTCAAATTTGTTAAGAAAACACCGTACATATATTTTGTCCTGAAAAATCACATACTTCTACCATTTTCTTATACTTACATTGCATTGCATGAGCATAATTATTTACAAAAGAAGACAGATAGAGAGGGGATCAATCCCATGTATTAAGAGAGAGATGGAGAGAACATATTGTTAATTTGGGAAATGATGCAACCAATATGCAATTTCTTTTAAGAAATGACGCAAGTATAAAAAAAACGGAGATAGTATAAGAATACCTTATTGTCATATTCTGACTGAAAATTCAATTTTCATGTCATTATATTGACAACCCCCCTTCCATTTTCCTCCCTCTTTGTGCTATTGATTATGGCCAATAATATTCTATGAATGTGTGCAATTTCTATGCACAAAAATGGAGGGAAAAATGGAGGGTCAATTACCTAAAGTTTGACTTTTGTGGGATTTTGACGACAACGTAGGCATTTTGATAACAAGTGTCATAAAGTGGGTTATTTCAAAATAATATTTAAAAGGTGTTTTTTTCACATAATTTGTATTAACTAATTGGACTGTCGTAATTTTTTAACTGAATATTCTAATAATAACGTACTATATTTCTCATGCAATGCAGGGATTTCAAAAAATAGTTTCTTATTTGGTTTTGAATTTGAATAAATAACCTGATAATATTATACAGTATACATTCAGTATAGCTTTTGCTACCTAATTCCATAATTGAAATTTTTATACCATTGAACAATGCTTGAAATAAGATCCATTAATCATTATGAAGTACTATATGGTTATAGCACAAGCAAAAACATGTGTTAAAATTAGTAACAATATACTACCTCCGTTCCTAATTAATAGTTACACCTACACTTTTCATGCATGCCGATGCAATACTTTGAGCCTTTATATCTCTAATTTTGTATTTGTAAAAAAATATAAAAAGTTGATATTCTAAAAGTACATATCGAGACGAATCAAACAAGACCCACATGACTATTTGTTCTCTTACCCATAAATTACAAATGATATTCAAACTGAAATTTGTGAATAGTGTCAAAAGTCAAAGTGTAACAATTATTTAGGAGGTAGCATGATTAATATTTATTTTAACCCGTGCGTAATAAAGATATTGGAAGAAGAGTATGACTTCGGTATACTTCCTCCATTTCTTTTTAGATGTTACACTTTCTATTTTAGGATGTTTCAAATTAGATGTTACACTTCCATTTTGGGTAATAACTTCTCTCTATCTCTCTCCTATCACACGGAAGCCTTTTGTTTTCTTTCTCTCTATCTCTCTCCTCTACAAAAATTGCCTAGGAGTCCATGATTTTAAAAATGTAACATCTAAATTGAAACGGAGGAAGTAATAAGAAGTACTCCCTCTGTTTTTTTTATCTTTCTCACTTGGAATCTTGGCACTATTCATACTTAGAGAGATTCTTCTCAATTTTTTTCAATTTATAAGAAAAAATATAGTCATGTGGGGTCTTGTTTGATTCGTCTCAATTAGTACATTATTAATATTCAATCGTTATAATTTTTACTAATATATAATGAAAGATATTTAAGTTCAAAGAGGTGCATTGGGAGACGCGCACAGGAAAGTGAGAATGATAAAAAACAGAGGGAGTACTTCATGAATTACAACGGAAAAAGAGTTTTAGATAATTAAAATAGATATGGTAGGATAAGTGAAAAATAGAGCGTAATTTTCAGTAAACTACTTCAGAAATCAATAATAATTAAGTAGTCTAACTTTGCTACATACTTCAAAAAATTTATATCCTTTCACATGATTGAAGAGTAAACCTCAAGATTTGATTTTTATAATATTTACTAAATTAAGAATAAAATTATATTACTATAATATAATCATGATTTACTTAATTCCTGTATACAACATTAAACACGTATTCCCTCCATTTTTTAAAGATGTCTCTACTTTCCATTTAAATTTGTTACTGTTACTTTATTCCCAATTTAGTTAAGTTTTTTTATTTACACACTATCTTACCCTACTTGTTGGACCCATTAATTATGTATTTTTTTACATAAAATACTCCTTGATTTTTCCCAATTCTAATTAAGAAGAACAAAAGAAACAAAGAGTAATAAATGTGGGAAGAAGACGTCGAGCAATTAAAGTTTTCCATTTCTTTTGCCGGGGGTCATGGGTTGGGCCATATAGTAAAGTTTAGGGACAAGTTGTCACAAGAAATAAAGTACTTATTGTTGTTCCACTGCCAAAAGTATGAAAAATTAATAGATAAAAAAGACAAGACCATAAGAAAATCCAAGTTGAAAGATTCAAAAGTTTCGGGTCTGAGATGCCGACAGACCAAGGGTATATTTTCATACTATCTTAACGACGTGGTAGCTTCACCTCCTTATGTAAATCATACCTACATTTTCGTCTTTACTTTCCATGCATTACATCAATTAGGCTGATCCAGCGAACACAACTACACAAGGAAATGAATGCGCAAATTATTGTCAGACAACCCTATTGTCCCATAGCTAGACAATACTAAAGAAAGTAATGGTTATAAAATCATAGTATATAATTTGTATAAAAAATGAGTAGCATGTGATGGCCTAAAGGTATTGGCATCACCTCTTACCTCAAAATTTATGGGATCGAGTCTCATCCCTTGCAAGTAGGGATCTCCGAAATTCACTCTTGTTACAACAACTTCAACTTGCCTATTTTTTAAAAAATGTATGAAAAATGCCATGCTTATTATCCTAGTATTAAATCTCGTTCTAAAACATGTGATTTTCCTCAAAAACATTTGTTCTCAGTCAATACTACATCTAACGGACTAACGCGGTAACGCAAATTAATGAAGAATAATACATGCTCGTGGACAAATTCTCATTACCATAGACATTGACATGGGGTTTTTCTCCCTATAAATAGTCAAAAGGCATTACTGTTTGGGCCTAATAAGTCATTGCCCCCCCCAGTCGGGTGTGAAATTACTATATTGCCCTTAAGGCCCTGTAAAGCCAACTCTCTGAAGGGCCATTCTAGCTAACTTCTGAGCTTGACCTGGCACCCTGACGTCAGCCTGGCGTCACCTTCCCCAATTCCTATAAATAGGAACTGAATCATGATTTACGAAAGTAATGAATAGTTCACCTACTAACTCTTTCTCTAACTTTTATCTCTCTAGACCTCATATCCCAATACTGACTTGAGCGTCGGAGGGGCGATCCCGGAATTACCGTTGGGGTAATTTAATCCTTGTTTTTGCAGGTCTTACGCCCCCCCCCTTTGGACAATGGGAATTCTTACAAAACACACTCATATCGAACTTGTAACTAGATCCCCCACACTCGAAGTTTTGTACCTGAAACAGGTTGTCGTCGTATGTGGGGACCGAACATCAAAAAAGCAATGGCTATTATTCGAAAAACCCGTCGAATTAGGCAACCTCCACATGAGGTGGTCGACAAAACAGCGAAAAACCCGCGAAGGGCACCCCTCCAATATGAAAGGATCAGAACGGCCACGTCCTCGAAGAGATCGGACCTCGCGAAGCGGCAAGTGCCGTTAACGAACAAGGACCTCGAGGGCAGGTTGTCCTGCCTCGAATTGAGCCTACCTGTTACGAGGAACCAAGCCCCAACCCAGTCACTCAACAAGATCTCCAGAAGCTAGCTGACCAATTCAATGACACGCTCGAAAGAAGCCTTCGGGCCCTTGCATTCAATCTTTTAGAACAGGGGCGAACGGACGTCGAATATGCCTCCTATCCCCCTTGTAGCCTCCCGTCGTAGTCCAAACCCGGGTCAGAATGGTCAAGCACTGCTTGATACTCATCCTCGAGCTCCCCAGCCAGAAACTTGATCCCCACAGCTTTAAACTCGAGCTCTCCAACCTGAAAGTCGAGTACCACAAACCTCAGCTCGACCCCCATCTGCAAGGGGGGACGCTCGTCATATCATCAATGAGCGAGAGGGGTACTCGAAATGCCACAAAAGTACTGAATGAGCGTAGAGCCCAGTTGAGGCGGGAAGAAGAGCAGGTACCCAACCCTAACCGAGGACGGGACAACCATCGAAATCATGAATGAGACAATCAAGAATACGAAGAATGGGAATCAAGCACATCTAAACTGAGCGAGCGCTCCAATCCTTACTTCGACAACCTTGGTTTCATCACCCCATTCAGCGAGGAAATCATGCGAACCCCTAATCCGTGAAAGATGAAAATCCCCCCGATCGAACATTAAGGAGGGACAACTGATCCTATCGACCATCTCGCAGCCTTCAAGGCGCAGATGAGCGTCCTAACAGGGAGTGAAGTGGCATGGTTTAAGTTTTTCCCAACAACAATGAAAGGGCTCGCCCTGACGTGGTTCACCGAACTCCCCTCTGGAAGCATCTCAGACTTCGCTTCTCTCGAAGCAGCCTTCAAACTGAACTTCATAATCGCAAACGGCGAAAGACAAGCATCCACTTAATGTCCGTGAGACAGCAGAAAAATGAAAGTTTGGCATATTATATTAAGAGATTCAACGAGGATTCTCTCAAAGTGTCGGACCTCCAGGATAGTGTGGCCTTCACTGCCTTGATGTCAGGGCTATGGCCCTTACGCAGGTTCAAGATGAAGCTTGCAGAGAGTGAAGCATCTACTTTCTCCGAAGCCATGGGTCTCGCGCAGACTTTTATACAAGCGTCCGACATCTGCAAAGCTCCTCATGAAGAGCCACACAAGAGAAAGAATGACCATCCCGCTCGAGTAGAAGCTCCAGGGACATATCTCGAAGGGACCGAGATAAGAGACCTCGAACAAATGACAACGAGTACCACCCACGATATAATACCAACATAAGAGAGATTTACCTCGACAATAAGGAGAAAGCCATCCTTCTGAAGCCCGGCCCCTTTAAGACGTCCATCAGTAGGAGAGACAAAAAGCTCTGGTGGGAATATCATTACGACTGCGGGCACACCACTCACGACTGTCGAGAGCTCAAGAGAGCTTCGGACAAATTGGCTCACAAAATGAAGTTGAATAGATACTTGAAAAAACCCAATAGAAAAGAAGAAAGAGCCTCGTAGGGAAAAAGACATGAGAAGCGACGAGATAGAAGGGTATATCGAAGTTATAGCTGGAGGATACGCTTCGGGCGGCCAAACCGGCCGCTCTGGAAAGAAACACCTCTACACCCTGAAACACGAGTCAGCAGACATAACCTCCTTTGTGGTAAGCCCTACGAAGACGTTCAAAGATAGTCATCGACCCATCCAAACCCCCCACGATAACCCCCTCGTCGTCGAGCTCAAACTAGCCAACCTGAGGGTGGGTCGAGTTTTGATCGATAACGGCAGCTCTGCCGACATCATTACGATGGACTGCCCTCGAAAGCTAAAATATAAGGATAGTGATCTTGTCCCCATCAGCCATCCGTTAGTTGGATTCGGCAGACAATTTGTGCACCCCCTGAGTTCGGTGAAGCTGCCCGTCCGAATGGGGGAAAAAGGAAAAGAAGCATCCCCGTCGATTTTCTAGTCGTCGACGTCGACCTGCCATATAATGTCATCATCGGCCGACCAACACTCAACAAGATCAAGGCAGCTATATCCACCTATCAGATACTACTCCAATTAGAGGCAGACGAAGGGAGCGTCGCTCAGCTTTTCGACGACCAGAGGTCCGCCCGAGAATGCTATGTGAACAGCTTGAAGAGCCACTGTGAAGGAACCTCGAACAAATGAAAGTAACCGGAGCCCGAGGAGCCTCTCCCGGTTATGGGGCTTTACATGGCCGAGAATCCGAAGCGATACGAAAGGCCTCGTCCAGTTGAGGGGGACGAAGAAGTATGCATCGACGAAGAGAAAGGTCGAACAATTCGAATTGGCAAGCAAGTTCCAGACAACATCAGATCCGAGATTGTGTCTATTATAAAGGAGTTCAAGGATGTGTTCGCTTATACCGTTGATGAAACGCCCGACATCGACCCAGTGTAATGGTGCATCGCCTCAACATCAAAGAGGGCCATCGCCCGGTGAAGTAGAAGCTGCGACACCAGATGGTCGAAAGAAGCCAAGTTAGCGCTGAAGAAGAGAAAAAGTTACTCGAAGCGGGTTTCATAAGAGAATGTACGTACACTAAAGGGTTGGCTAATGTGGTATTGGTTCGGAAAGCCACATGGACATGAAGAATGTGCGTCGACTTCACATACCTCAACAAGGCTTATCCAAAAGACGACTTCCATCTACCCAAAATTGACAAACTGGCCAATTCGACGGTGGGACATGCTCTCTTCAGCTTTATGGACGCGAACGCATGATACCACCGGATCCTTATGGCCGAAGAAGACTAAGTTCATACCGCCTTTACAACCAACTCTTGGGTCTACTACTATAAGGTCATGTCGTTCGGTTTAAAGAACGCCGGAGCCACTTATCAGCGCTTCATTAACAAAATGTTTGAGAAATAGTTTGGGAGAAATGTTGAGGTATATGTCGGCGACATGATAGCCAAAAGAGATAAGAATAGGACCAACGCTTTTGACCTGAGAGAAACCCTCTCCACCTTATGTGCACACAATATGAAGTTGAACCCGAAGAAGTGCGTCATCGGAGTCCGAGGGGGAAAGTGGCTCGTTTTTTGGTGGACGATAGGGCGTTGAAGCCAATCCTGACAAGGTACGAGCCATCATCGAGATGAAGAGTTCTCGAACTGTCAAGGAAGTACAACACCTAACCGGCTGCATGGCAGCTCTCGGGCGATTTCTCTCAAAGTCCGCCGATAAAAGTCTGCATTTCTTCAAAACACTGAAACAGTCCACATTTCAATGTGACAAGGAGGTCGAGGAGAACTTTCAACGGCTGAAAGAGCACTTTGCTAGCCTTCCCAAACTCGTTTCTCCCTTGCCGGGAGAAACACTGTTTGTTTACTTGGCTGTATCCGAGAATGCACTCAGTGCAGTCCTTGTCGCTGAAAGAGAAAAGAATCAACATCCAGTCTACTTCGTAAGCCATGCCTTTAGAGGCGCAGAAGTAAAATACCCTCCCATCGAAAAGATGATCTTCGCACTAGTTATGGCTACAAGAAAACTCAAGCCATATTTTTAAGCTCACCCAGTCAAAGTCTTGACTAGCCAACCCCTTTGAAAAGTACTTGAGGGGAAAATCAGTCAAGCAGAGTTAATGGGTAAATCAGCTGTCTGATGTCGACATCGAGTTTGAACCCCATCGAGCTATAAAGGCCAAGTCCTTAGCAGACTTCATTGCTGAATGTACATCTAGGTCTGAGCAACGCGACAGAGATTCATGGGAACTTTTTGTCGACGGATCGTCGTCAAAAGTTGGGTGTGGAGCTGGCTTACTAATCATCGACCCCCAAAAGGGTCGAACTGAGTACGCCATCAAATTTGACTTCACCGCCTCGAACAACAAGGTTGAGTATGAAGCACTGCTACTTGGTATACAGTTATGCAAAGCTGTGGGGCGTATAATCTTAATGCCCACTCAGACTCACAGCTCATTGTAGGGCAAGTAACGGGAAAAATCGAGGCCAAGGAAGATAGTATAATAATTTACTTGAAGAAGATAAAAGAGGAAGTCCTGACCATGACAAGCTTTAGCATAACCCACATCCCTCGATCTGAAAACCAGTGGGCGGACGCCTTGTCCAGGCTCACCAGCTTGGCAGAGCACCTGTCCCCTTAGCCGATAATGTTGGAAGTGCTCAAGTCACCCAGCATTAATAGGGGCATTGCAACTTTAGACAGGATTTCCATCTAGATAAATAAGATAGTAGCCTACCTGAGGTCGACGAGCTACCCCCGAATGATTTGGACGCTGAGAAGATAAGAAAGCAAGATCGATGGTTCATATACCACGATAATTAGTTGTATTAGAAATCCTTCACCCATCCACTGCTTCGATGCTTGACCCCCTAAGAAGGGGACTATGTACAGAGAGAAATCCATCACGGGGATTGCGGCAGCCATCAGATGGCAAGTACTATTGTATCTAAAGCTCTTCGAGCAGGATATTATTGGCCTACACTTAAGGCGAATGCCTCGAGCCTAGTCCAAAAAAAAAGAGTGTGCCAAATGCACGCCAATCTACCTCACAAGGCCGCCGTCCCTCTCACCACCATTGAAGCAAACGATGTGCCTTTTGACCTATGGGGCATGGACATGCTGGGACCATTCCCTCCAGCCTCCATGCAACGAAGATTTCTAGTGGTGGCCATCGACTACTTTACCAAGTGGGTTGAAGCTGAGCCCAACGCGCTCAAACACTATCGTCTTTCGAACTATGGGGAATGGATTGCGCTTAGCGCAACGCTGTGCGCAGGACAAGTGGCCTTTGCGTGCTGCGCAATCTTTTTGCGCAACGTGCAGCTTTCTATCTTATCTTTTTTTTAAAAAAAGTTTTCCTATAAATAGGCCAACGTTTTTCGGATTTTAAAATAGACTTTTACACACGAATACTTACGATCTCTGAAGGCATAAAACACTCTCATACTCTCATACTTTCCTACACACACATAAACTCATACTCATACTTTGTTCGATCTTCACAAGTTTTCATTGAAGGCTTCACGATTGCTCCTCCCGAAGGTTGTTATTCTCTCAGACCCAAGCTACACCGGTATATTTCTGAGGGTCCTTAATCTTTCCTTTCTTATTTATTTTATTGAAGTTACTAACAATCTTTTTAGATCTATCCTATTTAACATATCTATCAACAAAAACTATCATTAATGTCAAGATGTTCCTTTATTCCCTTTAGAGTCATCCTGTTCTTCCCTCTTTCGGCCCTCCTCATACGTCATAATTCATAACCCCATTTTCACTTTCCTCCAACCCCAACTCAAAACCGAACATCGCCAGCGACGCCTGATATCCTATATTTATTGAGGGTGAATTGCTAGTATATAATGACTTCAACTTCATGAAAAGCAGCCCAAGAAATGGTGAAGCCATGCATAAATCATAAATGGAGCGAAGATAGGTGAAGTGGATTTTGTTTGTGGGGATCTGTTGAGTGTTGACTTAATTTCTCGGTGAATTTCTTCCATGGATTTTGAAATGAAAATTGAAGTGGGTGTTGGAGATTATGGGATATGGAGTTAAATTCCAACGATAGAGAAAAAATGGAATTTCGTGATGAGAATTAGGACTGAATTTTCTTAAAAGTAAAGGAAGATGAAATGCATAAGATTTTTCAAATGTTCACCGGAAAAACATAACCATGGTTAATTAAATATTAACTAAGTATATGTTTTCCTGAACTTATTAATATAAGTTTCACCAAAATATGTTAATTTCAACAAAAATAAGTTCAGAAAAAATAAGTTAATTTCACCATACATAAGTTCAATAATTTTTTGAGAAAAAAAATAAGTTCAAGAATTGACAATATATAAAAAAAAATTCAATAATTGACAATACATAAAGAAAAATTGTACTTAACAAAAATAAGTTAAGTTCAGCAATTTCATCAAAAATAAGTTCAACAATTTCTGTCAAAAATAAGTTCAGCAAAGATAAGTCAATTTCAGCAAAAATAAGTTAAGTCCAACCAAAAATAAGTTGAGGAGAACAAAACCTAAGCTAACAAATTTGTTTATCATCAAAACCTATCATTAGTGTCATGGTGTAGACAAAATAAATAAAGAATAAAAGGTTAACATTCATAATAATATTGTTTATTGTTTTTTAAATTTGTCTAGGGAGTATGTGTAATTGTGTATCCATATATCTTCGCATCCGCAATAGCAACCACAAAATGCACCTACCACAGGTAGGGATGGCAACGGATCTTGGACCCGGCCCGGATCCGTGGACCCGGATCCGTTTTTGCGGATATGGGTCCTAAAATTTCAGACCCGTTGGATCCGGGTCGGATCCGGATCCTGCTGTCACATCGCGGATCCGGGTCCAGATCTGTGCTGAGACCGGACCGGATCCGCGGACCCGTTTCTTTAAAAAATGTAATTGGGCTCTGGGCTTTGGGCTTCTAAGCCTTCACCCATTCACGCCTCCCTCCTAAACCTAGCTTCCTTTGGCCTTCACAGTCCCTTCTCTCTCACGCCCTCCCCCTCCCTTCTCTCTCATGCCCTCCCCCTCCCTTCTCTCTCTCTCTCCAGCATTGCTCCATCCCTCTCCGGCGACCAGGAACGCGCCAACACTTCACAATTCAAGGCATCATCTGGCCACTAGATGACCATCGGCCGTGCCTGACAACCACCAGCATTGCCCGCACAACCACCGGCCATTTGCCTGACCACCCACCATGCCACGACGTCGACCTTCAATCGTCACTCGCACACCACCAACCTATTTCTCCAATGCGCGCACGATCGTCCCCTTCTCCATCTACAACCAGCAACACCACTAAGCCCCCTAGCCGCACCACGCGTCCACGCCCTACGTCCACCAGCCTCACGCCCTAATCAGATGATGTTCATTCAATTTTAATTATTGTAAATTTGTATTTTTTTAGATTTACTTTATTTTTAAAGTTTCGAATTTGTGGTAATTGATTAATTGCGATTTATCGTAAATTTTCTGTTTCTTTTAGATGAATTGAGAAAAAAAATTTATATTCCAAAGTGGTAAAATAATACAAAGTATGTTGGATCCGTTTGGACCCGTTTTGGACCCGGATCCGTCGGATCTGGATCCGGGTCCAACTTTTTCAGACCCGTTGGATCCGGGTCGGATATGGATCGAGGGTCTGAAAACGGATCTGGATCCGGGTCCACCTGGACCCGGTCCAGATCCGACCCGTTGCCATCCCTAACCACAGGTCCACATCGATATGCCGATATAGATGTCGTCATCCTAGCTTCCCACTATATCACACATGCAACTTCGTGATTTGATGCAACATTGCGAATGACGAGGTAGAGGAGAGTTGATTGCTAAGGGAGGAAAACAGATTACCTTGTCCTTGTTCCTCCGAGGTGCAAGTCAGCAACCCTAGTTACAAATACTATAAATGTGCCAATGTGCCAATATAAATCTAAGAGTTTACTTAACTCATTTGTCAATGCACAACTTTAACCATAATAATTATGAAAATTTTATATAGAGAAAAGGGATTTATGTGCCTCACTTTAACCTTATTTTATGATAACAAAATCTATAGGTTGTTAGAAGAAGCTCTAAAATAGAAATACAGATAGTATACCATTTAATAACCAATAAGAAAATTCAAGAACCCGCAAATAAGGGCAAAACTTTTCACTAGTAATATATTAAAACTAATATTAATATATAAGATGCTTTTATATTTTTCTCAATGTATATTTTCAACCTGTCAACTTTTCATTATTTTTACTAATAGATTATCTGAGACATTAATAATAAAACTATGCATTGGCAAGTGCTAGTCAAATAATTACATTTATATTAAGACATATGTTTCCATGATAATAATAATAAATTGGCTCATCGGTGTACTTATAGAGTTTCCGAACTCCAAACTAAACACCAAACAGAACTTTGTAGTCAAAGAATGGAAGAGAGCTTGAAAGTTGAAAATGGAAGTAATCTCAACAGAGATCATAAAGCCATCATCTCCCACACCCAGTAATCTCCATAAGCTTACTCTCTCACACTTTGACAAAATCTATCCTCCTGTTTACACACACATGCTACTCTTCTACACAGCCACTACAACACACCCAGTAGTAACACAAGAACTCGACATTAATGGCCTCAAAACTTCCCTCTCCTACACACTTAGTCAGTTCTACCCTCTCGCGGGTCGATGTAACGATGAATCCACCGTAACATGCACCGATGAAGGCGTACCCTTTACTGAAACTCGTATAACAAATTTCCCAATGTCTGCAATTGTAAGCTTACCTCAACCCCGTAAGGCTGAGTTGCTGTTTGAGCTTCTCCCACCTCGGCCAATCGACACGGTGGTACCACTAATGATACAGGTGAATGTCTTCAGCTGTGGTGGCGTTGTGATCGGTTACTATGCGCTTCATAAGCTTGTTGACGCGGTCTCATTAGGTACTTTCGTTAGGTACTGGGCATCACAGGTTGCAAATAAGTGCTCTGCCAACCTGGTGCAGCCTGATTTTCACGCTGCTGTCGAAGCTTTTCCCCCGGATCCTAACTGGGTGCAGCCAATGCCGCCTAAACCAACTAATAATAGTAACATTTCAGGCCACTGCGGACCAACTACTTTGGTGAAGAGCTTCACATTCAGCAACGCTGTTATAAGCCGGCTTAAGGCGAAGGCTGCTAGCGAGCAGACACCAAGGCCTAGCAGCTTCGAAGCCGTGGCAGGTTTCATTTGGGAGGAGGCTCTTCAGGCTGCTATTGCTGCTTCAGCAACAACCTTTGAAGAGATAACAACTACAACATTTCATTTTACTGCTGACATGCGATCAAGAGTTAACCCTCCACTTCCCAGAGGATCAATGGGTAACTTGGTAGCACCTGGAAAAGCCCAGGTAGAAAAACAAGCTCAGCTCCAAGAACGTGTTGCGGAGATTCACGCAGCTGTGCGAAGGGTGAAGGCTAGTGTTATAACACCGGAACCGCCAGGGTCCCAGCAGAAAGAGCGAGTAGGTCCGAAGAAGTACGAGCCTGGTGTTTACAAGCTTACCAGCTTGTGTAAGATTGGATTTCATGAGGCCGATTTTGGGTTTGGGAATCCCAAGTGGATTATTTTAACTGAAGGAGTTTTGAGTCCTTCCAACCGCAGGAATGCCGTCATTTTAACTGATCATTTTGATGCTACTACTGGTGATATTGATGGAATTGAAGCATGGTTGTTTTTAGAGGAGAAAGAGATGCAGATTTTACAGTCCAACCCCTCTTTCCTTGCTTTTGCTACTCCAAATTATTGATTACTGATTCTAGCTATCCCCTTTCTTTTATAATTGTACTGTCTAAGGTTGTGATTTTTTTTGTTGTTCATGTTTTAAGCACTTATTGGGATCCATGACTTGGTTCCATGCTTTGAAGATCCTGGAGGACAAGATCCTTGTTCTTCAGAGCATGATTTTTCCTTTCATAGAGTTCTAGTTCTGTTATGACTCATAGTAGAGTTCCTACCATTCTTGTTTTTTTCTAGATTTTAACGCAAAAATCCCTGGAGAAAAAGGGCTACTTTGTCGTGTTAATTTTTCCTCGTCTGGAAGGACATCACAAATGTAACACCCTTAAATTTCTCTCTTTTTAAAAAATCTTTCCTCCGTCCCATAATATAGTTCTTTGTTTCTATTTTTAGGAGTCAAATTTTACAAACTTTGACCAAATATTCTCATTATTGTATAGAGAAAAACATCTTCATGTGGGAGTCTTGTTAGATTCGTCCCAATGTGTACGTTCATAATATCAACTTTTTATATTTTTCACTAATACGAAATAGAAGATATCGTGGGTCAAAGGTACGCTTTTGGAGGCGTGCAAAAAGAAACAAGAACTATATTTTGGGACGGAGGAGGAGTATATTTTAATATAAAACACTTGAGAAACTTTTAGAATATTACCGCCACGTGATAACGTTAAAAGGCTAAAACTACTAACTACTAATTTAACAATGTAGCCGAAACTAATAATAATTTCTCTTTATTTAATATAAAAACTTTATTATTCAACTATGACAATAATATAATCTATAATAAATAAAAAAATAGCAACTCCTAGCTTAAGTATTATTCCTCACTAGCACCCCCATGTGAAGTATGCATCAAATCAACCTGTAAATTCTGCTCACCAAAAGGGTCATCACAGGGACAAAGCCATAAAACAAACAACCAAAACGCGTGTCGGTAAAAATGCGAGTACATGTATATGCGGAAATTTAAATATTTTATTAAACATTCAAAATATTTCTATAAACCTTCCTTGGATACTTGTAATACTTGTATAATATAAAGTACATAACTTTAATAAAACTCCTTTCCTTGCCTAGGTACCTTTCCTAAAGTGTGCACACCCCCAAGTTTAGTATTCCTTAATGAGTCATGACGAGGGGAACTACGCTTGTCCACATGACTTATACAAAAAGTACATGGGTAAAATATCATAGCTACCGTTCTTGCTAATAAATAACAAGCCGTTGCCTCTTTATAATTGCGATCATAAAAGATCGTATTACTAATAAAAATCTTTCGGAAATAATCCTCCTTTAAGAATAATAGCTCTTATAAAATTAAACTTTGACCTTAGATAGGCAAAACAAATGACATGAGTAATAAAATTAATAATATAACACGATGATTACTAAACAAAGGTGCTAGTTGCCGAGTAAATTATCGTTCATATTTATAGACTTACGGTAGGTGAAAGCCAAAATACAAGATATAAGGATTGAAGAATTAAATATTGACTTTTAGACTTAGTGATAATTCACTTATATGGCAAGTCAATTGTTGGAAAACAATCACAATGTGTTAGCATGTAGCGAGGTGGAAGAAAAGAAGGAAGGAGAAGAAAAGAACGTGAAGATTGAGCACGGCAAGCGGGAGGACACGTCGCGAGTCGCGACGTGGGTCGCGAGTCCTGCTGCTTGCTTGCGAAGACGATCTTGTTTATTTTCTTGTTTATCTTTGTTTCCTTGTTTATCTTTTACGTATTTGTTATTTTATTCCTATTTACTAGAGGTGGATGTATTTAGGAAATAAGATAGAATTTTGGTAAGTAATCTTTTAAGGAATTAGACTTGGAGATCAAGTTCTTCTCCTAAAAGGATTAGGGTTGTTTAGTATAAATAGGGGAGTCTTTTAGGCTAAAAAATAGAGGACAAAATAACGAGAGAGGGATTGTATGATTGTTGTGAGGTTGAATACAATTAATACAATACATTATTTTGAGGGGAGGAAATTCAAATCTATACTAATATATTAAAAGGCGTTCCTAAACAAGGAACGATGCCACGTGGCGCTTTCCCCTTAAAGTGTTTAACCCATGTAATCTATGTAAAAATAAATAAAAAATGCATTGTATAAGATTCGACCCCGTGATCACGAGCATATATACTAAAGTCTTAACCACTAAACCAAATGATACTTGATGTTATCATTTTAAAGTAAAATATTAATAAATGATAGATATAACTATCGGGGCGTAGCCCGAGCCTAAAAACTAGTTTCCTCATTAAATACTTGTCTATATTCTCTATAATTCCTTGCCATACTTTGCATTGCAATTCAATTTTGTGAGGAGAGTCTTATACTTTTGTGAGCAACGATTCTGGTGACCTTTAGCCCACGCTTCCGTTACAACATCAACCTTAGTATAGGTGACTTAATACTACTGCCGAGATTAATTTAAAGTTGGCATCATGACCCTCTGCTAATATTATGAATTTATAACTTTAATGATCAAACTTTTATAATACTCACAGCAATAACTCACGGCACATATGATTTTACGAGCTGTTTTCATAATTGAACCTAACGTTAACGGTAGACTACTAGCATGTTTAATATACTCATGTAAACTCATACTATTCATAATAAGGCACATTAAGTTCATAATAAAACTCATATAAACATGCGCTTCAATTCAAAATAACAATCCTAAAAACATGATACTACGCATGCAGAACAATATTTAAAGATCTACATATACACGTACCTTGAAAATTAATAACTACTAGGGAGAAGAGAAAAGGTAGGCTAAGAGGGAGGGAGAGTTTAAACTTGAGAAAAGAGATGTATTTCTCCTCCTATTCCCCTTTGGACCGGCCCAATCCTAATCCTAAATGGATTTGGATTGCTTTGTCCAACTTGTGCTACAATGTGTGTCCTCATAGGATTAATATATTTTAGTTATAGGCCCAATCAATATTGTCCTATTAATCATATTTATTCTCTAGCAAGAAAATAAGATTACTAAAATAATTAACTTTATTATCTTCATAATATAAATCCTATTTATATTTAGTAATTGCTGGAATGTCTAAGGACATATTCCTTCACCCCCAACTCCATCAACAATCCATGGTTTCTACCAAAAACCATCAAACAATTCCATAGTTTTAAGCCTTCTAGAAGCCACAACCATGGCTAAAAACAGCCATACTCTCGGTCCTCCTCAAGCATCGCATTCACTCACCACTTTAAAGCATCCTACCATCTCTAAATTGCCATTCAATCTCGCCGGAAACCACCAGCAAAAGAAGCCCCACAACCTCTTTCTTTAACACACTCTCTCTCCCTCCTTTGTTTTACTTCAACACCCAAACCACCACACCATCTGCTCGCCCTCCTGCAGCAACACGCGCCACTGTCGCCGTCATTCCCGAGCCACCAGAGCACCCTGTGTGACCCTCCCAAGACCCAACCGTTGTAGGAATGTCAACTGGTAACAAATACAATAAAGTTATCTGACAACCGTGGCGTGAATTAAACATTGCCCTAAAGTTGAATTTGCCCCGCTACAACACACGGACTCACAACAATCAACCTACAGGGATACACGACTTCTACCTTTTCGGTGTTGACAGAAAAGTAGATTGAGAACGTTCAAGAATATTGCCCAGAATGAGAAGAGAAGAGGAAGATGTAAATTTTTGTGTGTTGAACCAGTACCAGAACACTGGTATTTATAGGAACTGGGTGAACAAACGTGATCACATCATGGCTGATTACGTGGGATAAAACGATCGGTAAATGGGGAGGTTAATGGCGGCAGACTAGGAGGGAAATTAGGGATAACGGTCACTTAAGAGAGAGATTAGGGAAAAACGGTAACTTAATGCTGATTAAAAAAACGGCCATTAAATGTTCATAAATAATTGACCCAAAATGATAGTTAAGTTAAGTTTATTCCCCAAAGTTCAAGGCCCAACGTCCATGGCCCTGGCCCGGACCGGGCGGCGCGCGCGCGGTAACTTTCCATCACCACTCAGCCACTAAAAGCCTCATTGCTACTCAACTCAAAGAGTAGAGGAAGAGTAGTAGTTATAAACCTTACTCTTCCCTTCTATTCTTTCAATGTGGGACAAAAGACAAAAGACTCTTCATATTCTTTTGAAGCAAAACTTAAGAGTTATACACTCCAACAAATGTACCCCCAACTCTCATATTCTCTCATCTCTCGTACTCTCCTTCTCTCTCGTCACGTCCCTCTCTCTCCTCGCCTCCTTTGTGCACCGATTCTCGGTGCCGCGAATCCACCGCGTGAACCTGCGCCACCGTCACGCCGCCACTTTTGCCGCCCTACGTCCCTGCCTTGAGCCTTGCTCCACGTCTTTCCCTCCCTGCTTCCCTTATTTTCTTTAAGGTATAATAACATACCTTTCTACTTATTGGTTTTGGGCTTGTATGGGTTAATAAATGGTGTTATGGGCTATATTTAAAACTAAACTTGGCCTTAGTGAATTGGTAAATTGTGAATGTTGGGCTAATGACATATCTTATGTTGCTAACAACTAATTCAAAGCCTATTAATATAAACTATATTAAGTCACTTGTTAAGGTTATGTTAATTATTTAATATGAATTGTTAAGGTTATATAATATACACTCCTTATTAATCTTGGAAACTTAATTCGAATGATGGATTAGTTAATTAAAAGATTCTAAATAACCTTGGTTAATTATATATATTGAGTATAAGTTATAACCTATATTTTACTCACTTTATAATATTAACTATGCTCCACTAATACCCATGTTCACTTATAATATTTAATTAAGTTGCTTTATCAATATAGTATGACTAAATAATAATATGGAAGTCAATTGACTAAATGTTAATAAATTTGTTTGATGTTTAGTTTAATGATAAGTCATTTTAATATGTATAACTTAAGCGATAATAATGACTATGAATTATGGAATTTCTTATTGCTTGAAGTAACAAGTATGACATTATAAGGACATTGACAATATGACGAACCTTATGACTATAATAAGATCTAGCTAATACTAATGCGTAAAGATTAAGTAATTGAACATTTATTAATATAACTATTGTTAGCTAGATTAAAAAGGATAAAGGATATTACAAGCCTCCCCCGACTATCAAAGTTACTAAGCAGGGTTCCATGTAACGTGTACTGCTAGCACCCGCATTCCCCTTCTAAGTATGTTTAAATGATAATGATTATGTTAATATATTTCATTAAACTTGGATTGCATGATACGAAATGCTTTGTGATGATATGAAATAATGTTATGAAATGATGATGTTATGAAAGCATGATGTTGTTAAGTTTTTGATGAATAAAGGAATATGATTTTCCATGACGATTATGAAAGATGCTTAAAAGTCATGAAACATGATAAATTCAAGTAAAAAAGGGCTCTTGGCAGTATTATGTGGGCACCGCAAGTGTCACATTTATCGTGATCGCCCTTTTGTAGGTACCGCAAGTGTCACCTCTGTTGTGACCGCCTTTTACGTAGGCACATCAAGTGTCACCTTAATTGTGATTGCCCTTCCGTATAATGATGTGGGCACCGCAAGTGTCACCTATGTTGTGACCACCTTTCTGTTTAATGATTAGAATGCTATGCTTAGGGAGACTTCCCTTTCGTTGTACTAGCCAAGTTACCAAAGAGGTTTATGATGACAAACATGATAAAGCATATAATGACTATATTACAATGTGTTTTTAAAATAGTTTTACGTATTCTCTCCTCCCTGTTTACAAATAAAATAAGTTGAAATGAATTTATGTTGTTAGAGTAGTATGTTACTCAGCCTCGACTCATGACGTTTTGCTTTTCTTTTTAGGTACTGATGAGAATAACGGAACGTCGTAGCAGTGAGGAATAATATAGTATTTGAACTTATGTAGGCACTTATTGTTATAATCTAAGTTAATGTCAGACTATGTACGGTAACTAAGTTTTTATTTATTAAGACTAATTATGGATAATTACTATGTTTTCATGTTATAAATTATGTTTAAATTTATGATATTATGTTTACCTTGTATTTTCCAAATGGAAAGTACGGCAGTAACGCGTCGACTATATAGGTTCATTTGCTAATGATTGATTAATTAACTTAATATTGTTAATTAGAAGTCGAACAGATTCTGGATATGGGCTTTATATTAGCGCCTAATTAAATTGTGCCAACCTAAGTGGATCAGTTAATTGATTCGGCCCACTTGATCCGGATCAGTTTTTGTTAACTGATCTGGTTCAGGACCCCACCGGATGAGTTAATTGATCCTTCAAATTGCACGGAAAAATATTAAACTAAAGGATCCGGTTTTGGGAGAACCCGGATCTATTCTTTTGTGTCATTTAGAATTTTTTCCAGTAGTGTAGCAATAGGGAAAGTAAATTCCCATGAGATTTTCTGCTTACCTAAGGAGAGCTAGGTAAGAAACTTTTTAAATTTAGTGAATGGAAATTCCTAGGAAGTTCAACTTTTTCCATTGCACAAATTTTTTTTGTCAACCAAAACCGTAAGACCCCAAAATTTCAGTACTGTTTAGTAATTCAAAGTATGACTTATTATTGTTGTTAATGTCAATTTTATATTCAGATTGAACTTCGGTAAATATATGCAAGTACATCTGATATTGTATTTCCTAACACGAAATAACTAGGGTAGGTTTAAGTGTGCTATTATGTGGTGAAATTAGTATTAATAAATGGGTGATATTGTGTTTATGTACTAATTGATTTAAAGTTTTTTATATACTAGCTTTTAGACCCGTGCAAATTGCACCAGATGTTTTTTATTTTATATATGTAAGATTTTAAAATGTTAGCTTATAATTAAAGTTTTGTAATCGTGTATTGAGATATCCAAAAGCGGCTTTACGGCCAGGTGTGCCTAGTGCTTATGATGTAGTTAATATCATGTTAGATCACGTGACCCACCAATTTTAGAAAAGAATTTGATTGAAAAGATATTTGCTCTGCCTATTGTTTCCCTTAGAGGCTTCGATGAAATTACAATTCACACCACCACTCTCAGTCAGCCATATAGCCGCTTCCACTCCCACTTCCCACAATGCCCCTCACACTCTCTCTCTCTTGTTGTGCACCATCACCGCACTGTACCAGGACACACACTGGCCAACGCTCACCAAACCATCACTGCTTGTCTGGTTTGCTGGAACCTGCAATCTAGAGGTACCTTTTTTTATCTTTCACTTTGGATTTTTTTCCTGTTGATTTTGTAATTTGTTGAGGGGCTTTGGTTAATATGCAAGGAGATAAGTTATAATACTGAATTTTGATCGAAAAATCATAATATATTGGAAAATTTGTCAGAAACCACTTTTTATAACCACTTTTTTGTGAGAAACCACCTTTTAAAAAAAATTAGTTAATTAGCCACCTTTTTAGTTCTTTTTTTTGTTAGAAGTCACCTGTTGCCGGATAATGGGCATTGACTGACGATTTCCGGCGTTGACCATCACGTGCATGGCACGTGATGTCATAACACCCTTCGTTCTTCCTTTTTTTCCCGATTTTCCCCCCAAACCCATTATCTTCCTTCATCTCTCTCTTTTTCTCTCTCTTGAGCACCTCAATCTCTTCCTCGGACTCCATTGTAACAACAAATCATTTTGGCCAAACTCTTCATTTCTAAACTAATCATTCTAAAATCAAGAAAATCGATCCTAAATTGAAAATTCGAGGGAGGAAGATGCTAGCAGAAGAAGGGAGAAGCGTGAATGTGGAAGAAATGGCGAAAATCTGGAAAAAATGGTGAAAATTTGATGGTCAAAGCCGGAAAATCGAGGTCAAATTGCATATTCTTTGCGGTCAAATTCTTTGCGGTTTTGGCCATACGCTAACAATATACCGCGTGAGAAAAAACAATGTGAAAAATAACCTATTCTTTGCGGTTTTTGTCGAAACCGCAGCAATAGATTTAAAAAATTTAAAAATAATTATATTTTCATCTATTGCTGCGGTTTCTGACAACAACCGCAACAATAGGTTTTGGCCATACGCAGTAATATACCGCTTGAGAAAAAAAAACAATGTGAAAAATAACCTATTGCTGCGGTTTTTGTCCGAAACCGCAGCAATAGATTTAAATAATTTAAAAATAATTATATTTTCATCTATTGCTGCGGTTTCTGACAAAAACCGCAGCAATAGGTTTATTTTAATAATACATAAAGTGCCTTAGGGTTCATTCTTCTGTCCATTTATTTCTGAAACAATAGGCGCCGCTCGTTAAATTCGCTCGTCTCTTTCTATCACTCCTTCACTCTCTCTCCTCTGTCACTCCTTCAGTCCTCAAGCCTCCTCTCTCTTCGTCTCTTTCAAATTCTCTCTTCATCTCTTTCAAATTTCAATTGCCGGCATCTTCTTTTTCCAACCAAATTCATGAATTTTCAGTCAATTCTTCTTTGGAGCCATCTTACTCAAATGGGTCTTCGTGGGAGCCCCGTTTTACATCAAATCCCTCACATATAAATTCTAAATTGCAAAAGGTGTGAATTTTTTTCTTTTCTAATTATGGAAACTTTGTTTCTTGATTTGATTACCTTGTTCTTTTTTCTTTGAATTGATGATTTTCGTTGTTTTTGGGTTTCTTTAGTATAATTTATTTGATGGTAGGCTCAATTTGATGAAAATTTATCAAGTGATTTATTGGTATGGTTCTGTCAAATAAATTTTGGATGTTAATTTTGCTCAGGTAGATCCTAGTCTCTCTCCTCTGTCAGCCTCTTTCTTCGTCTCTAGTCTCCTCTGTCAGCCTCTTTCTTTGTCGCCAATCACTAGCACACGCACCCGGTGCTCATCGTTCGCCAATCAGAAGCACAGTACACGACCGACGCTTGTCGCTCGCGAAGCCCAATCGGTCGACCGCTCGACAGTGTTAATGGTTTGAGATTGAGAAGTCTTCCTCAGTGTTAATGGTTCTTATTTTCATTTTTTTTGTTTTTTTTCTATTGTAGTTAATTTTTTGTTTTATATATCTAATGTTAGGTTGTTGGATTTCTCATTTTTTGTATCTTTGTATCTGTTGGATTTATCATTTTTTTTATCTGTTATTGATACTTGCTTTTTGTATTTTTGGATTTCTATTGTAGTTAGGTTGCATTCTTTTGGGTGAATAAATGGAATTCGAGTTCGATTCAGATCGGATCGTTCAGATCATATCGATCAATCGATTCGAATCAGATCTTATTCGATTCGCTTTGTTCGATTTTAGACTACAACTTATTGATTTTATTATTATTATTATTATTATTATTATTATTATTATTATTATTATTATTATTATTATATTATTATTATTATTATTATTATTATTATTATTATTATTATTATTATTATTATTATTATTATTATTGTTGTTATTATTATTATTATTATTGTTATTATTATTATTATTATTACTATTATTATTTTTATTATATTATTATTATTATTATTATTATTATTGTTATTTTATTATTATTATTATTATATTATTATTATATTATACTATTATTATTATTTTTTTTGACAATGTCACTTTTAAGCTTTTTGGAGGGTATTTTTTAACCCATTTAACATAAAATAAGGGGAGCGAGACAAGTGATAAAAAGAGTAATTTTGGTGAAAGAAGCGAAAGATAGAAAAGTAATACTCCCTCCGATTTATTTTGTTGTTCCTATTTTGAATAGTTTTGTGAGAAAATTGGTTAAAGTAGGAATAACTTTCGGAAACGGAGGGAGTATTACTTTTGGTGGGTGAATAACTCCAAATAAATAAGTTTAAATAATGTAGCAATTAAAAAAAAGAACATTTAAGGGAAATTTAGCAATTAAAAGAAACAAAAGGAGCATTCTAAATTTCCTAATAATCTTCTAAACAAAAGGAGTCATGAATGCTTTATTATTCTTATTCTACGGTATTAGGCGTGAAACATGCTATTGGTTTTGTATATATTGACTTGCGAATAGCAATCTTGGAGAAAAATATTATATTAATAATATTATTACTTCAGATCATTATTATTCTACTTGTTATTATTAATATTACTCAATTCATAAGAATATTATTGTTATGCTTATTATTAGTATGAGTATTAATATTATTATTATTATCATTATCATTAATATTATTAATTATTATCATTATCAATGATGATAAAAATATTACTCTACTTGTAATTATTAATAATACTCAATTCGAATCGCCTAGTTCGGATAAGTTCGGTTGGTTCGATTCGGCCAGAGTTCGGTTCGGTTCAGACTTATTCATTTCGTTGATTCGGTTCGTCAGACTTATTCGATTCGGCCCCGTACTTATTCATCCAAAAACAAGGCCTTGGATTCACTAGTATTTTTGGATTTTTTTGTATCTGTTGATATTAGAGTTTCTCATTTTTGGATTTTTTTTGTATTTGTTGGATCTTTTGTATCTGTTGGATCTTTTTCATCTTTTACGTTTTGTAGTTTTTATTATCTTTTTACATTTTTACCTTACAAATTTGATGGCAAAATGCAAAAAAAAAAAATTTTTTTTTTTACTTGTACGTCGACCTATTCTTTGCGGTTTTGGGCCAAAACCGCTAAAGAATAGGCTTCATTTTTTTAATTAAAAAACAAAACCTATTCTTTGCGGTTTTGGCTAGGAACCGCAAAGAATAGCTCGGCCTATTCTTTGCGGTCAAAAACCGCAAAGAATAGGTTAATTAGCTATTCTTTGCGCCCTTAATTGCTCGGGTGACCAAACCGCCATGATAGGCCACTTAATGACCGCAAAGAATAAGCAATTATTCTACTAGTGAATAATAAGTCATACTTTGAATTACTAAACGATGCTTGAAATTTTGGGGTCTTACGGTTTTGGTTGACAAAAAAATTTGTGCAATGGAAAAAGTTGAACTTCCTAGGAATTTCCATTCACTAAATTTAAAAAGTTTCTTACCTAGCTCTCCTTAGGTAAGCGAGAAAATCTCATGGGAATTTACTTTCCCTATTGCTACACTCTTTGGAAAAAATGCTAAATGACACAAAAGAATAGATCTGGTTCTCCCAAAACCGGATCCTTTAGTTCAATATTTTCCGCGCAATTTGAAGGATCAATTAACTCATCAGGTGGGATCTGAACCGGATCGATTAACAAAAAGCGATCCGGATCAAGTGGGCCGAATCAATTAATCGATCCACTTAGGTTGGCACAATTTAGGCGCTAATATAAAGCCCATATACGTAACGGTTCGACTTCTAATTAACAATATTAAGTTAATTAATCAATCATTAGGCGGAACCTATATAGTCGACGCGTTATTGCTAGTACTTTCCATTTGGAAAATACAAGGTAAACATAATATCATAAATTTAAACATATTTTATAACATGAAAACATAGTAATTATCCATAATTAGTCTTAATAAATAAAAACTTAGTTACCGTACATAGTCGACATTAACTTAGATTATAACAATAAGTGCCTACATAAGTTCAAATACTATATTATTCCTCACTTTGCTACGACATTAGTTATTCTCATCGGTACCTAAAAAGAAAAGCAAAACGTCATGAGTCGAGGCCGAGTAACATACTACTCTAACAACATAAATTCATTTCAACTTATTTTATTTGTAAACAGGGAGGAGAGAATACGTAAAACTATTTTAAAAACACATTGTAATATAGTCATTATATGCTTTATCATGTTTGTCATCATAAACCTCTTTGGTAACTTGGCTAGTACAACGAAAGGGAAGTCTCCCTAAGCATAGCATTCTAATCATTAAACAGAAAGGTGGTCACAACATAGGTGACACTTGCGGTGCCCACATCATTATACGGAAGGGCAATCACAATTAAGGTGACACTTGATGTGCTTCTAAAGGCGGTCACAACAGAGGTGACACTTGCGGTACCTACAAAAGGGCGATCACGATAAATGTGACACTTGCGGTGCCCACATAATACTGCCAAGAGCCCTTTTTTACTTGAATTTATCATGTTTCATGACTTTTAAGCATCTTTCATAATCGTCATGGAAAATCATATTCCTTTATTCATCAAAAACTTAACAACACCATGCTTTCATAACATCATCATTTCATAACATTATTTCATATCATCACAAAGCATTTCGTATCACGCAATCCAAGTTTAATGAAATATATTAACATAATCATTATCATTTAAACATACTTAGAAGGGGAATGCGGGTGCTAGCAGTACACGTTACATGGAACCCTGCTTAGTAACTTTGATAGCCGGGGGAGGCTTGTAATATCCTTTATCCTTTTTAATCTAGCTAACAATAGTTATATTAATAAATGTTCAATTACTTAATCTTTACACATTAGTATTAGCTAGATCTTATTATAGTCATAAGGTTCGTCATATTGTCAATGTCCTTATAATGTCATACTTGTTACTTCAAGCCATAAGAAATTCCATAATTCATAGTCATTATTATCGCTTAAGTTATACATATTAAAATGACTTATCATTAAACTAAACATCAAACAAATTTATTAACATTTAGTCAATTGACTTCCATATTATTATTTAGTCATACTATATTGATAAAGCAACTTAATTAAATATTATAAGTGAACATGGGTATTAGTGGAGCATAGTTAATATTATAAAGTGAGTAAAATATAGGTTATAACTTATACTCAATATATATAATTAACCAAGGTTATTTAGAATCTTTTAATTAACTAATCCATCATTCGAATTAAGTTTCCAAGATTAATAAGGAGTGTATATTATATAACCTTAACAATTCATATTAAATAATTAACATAACCTTAACAAGTGACTTAATTTAGTTTATATTAATAGGCTTTGAATTAGTTGTTAGCAACATAAGATATGTCATTAGCCCAACATTAACAATTTACCAATTCACTAAGGCCAAGTTTAGTTTTAAATATAGTCCATAACACCATTTATTAACCCATACAAGCCCAAACCCAATAAGTAGAAAGGTATGTTATTATACCTTAAAGAAAATAAGGGAAGCAGGAGGGAAAGACGTGGAGCAAGGCTGGGTGCAACAGGGACGTAGGGCGGCAGAAGTGGCGGCGTGACGGTGGCGCGGGGTTACAGCGGTGGTTGGCGGCACCGAGAATCGGTGTACGGTGAGGCGAGGAGAGAGGGACGTGACGAGAGAGAAGGAGAGTACGAGAGATGAGAGAATATGAGAGTTGGGGGTACATTTGTTGGAGTGTATAGTAGAAACTCTTAAGTTTTGCTTCAAAAGAATATGAAGAGTCTTTTGTCTTTTGTCCCACATTGAAAGAATAGAAGGGAAGAGTAAGGTTTATAACTACTACTCTTCCTCTACTCTTTGAGTTGAGTAGCAATGAGGCTTTTAGTGGTGAGTGGTGATGGAAAGTTACCGCGCGCGCGCCGGTCCGGGCCGGGGCCATGGACGTTGGGCCTTGAACTTTGGGGAATAAACTTAACTTAACTATCATTTTGGGTCAATTATTTATGAACATTTAATGGCCGTTTTTTTTAATCGGTATTAAGTTACCGTTTTTCCCTAATCTCTCTCTTAAGTGCCCGTTATCCCTAATTTCCCTCCTAGTCTGCTGCCATTAACCTCCCCATTTACTGACTGTTTTATCCCACGTAATCAGCCATGATGTGATCACGTTTGTTCACCCAGTTCCTATAAATACCAGTGTTCAGGTACTGGTTCAACACACAAAAATTTACATCTTCCTCTTCTCTTCTCATTGCGGGCAATATTCTTGAACGTTCTCAATCTACTTTTCGTCAACACCGAAAAGGTAGAAGCCGTGTATCCTTTGTAGGTTGATTGTTGTGAGTCCGTGTGTTGTAGCGGGGCAAATTCAACTTTAGGGCAATGTTTAATTCACGCCACGGTTGTCAGATAACTTTATTGTATTTGTTACCAGTTGACATTCCTACAACGGTTGGGTCTTGGGAGGGTCACACAGGGTGCTCTGGTGGCTCGGGAATGACGGCGACAGTGGCGCGTGTTCTTGCGGGAGGGCGAGCGGATGGTGTGGTGGTTTGGGTGTTGAAGTAAAACAAAGGAGGGAGAGAGAGTGTGTTAAAGAAAGAGGTTGTGGGGCTTCTTTTGCTGGTGGTTTCCGGCGAGATTGAATGGCAATTTAGAGATGGTAGGATGCTTTAAAGTGGTGAGTGAATGCGATGCTTGAGGAGGACCGAGAGTATGGCTGTTTTTAGCCATGGTTGTGGCTTCTAGAAGGCTTAAAACTATGGAATTGTTTGATGGTTTTTGGTAGAAACCATGGATTGTTGATGGAGTTGGGGGTGAAGGAATATGTCCTTAGACATTCCAGCAATTACTAAATATAAATAGGATTTATATTATGAAGATAATAAAGTTAATTATTTTAGTAATCTTATTTTCTTGCTAGAGAATAAATATGATTAATAGGACAATATTGATTGGGCCTATAACTAAAATATATTAATCCTATGAGGTCACACATTGTAGCACAAGTTGGACAAAGCAATCCAAATCCATTTAGGATTAGGATTGGGCCGGTCCAAAGGGGAATAGGAGGAAAATTAGTTCTCCTAACTAACCTATGACTCTTCTATTATATATAGGATATAATATTAGAGTTTAGGTGATCAATTGATTAATCAGTTTCTTTTCACAAGAGAGAGAGAATTGAAACCCAAATCTATTCCCTCTAACCGGTGCCTATACCACCTAAAAGCAAGAGATTTCTTCTCTTCCGTTCTAGCAAACGTTAGTGTTCAACTGGTGCTCGTGGACTGATTAGAGGAGCAACAGTTGGGGCTCTCGGATCTTCAAAGCTTGCATTCAACAGGGAAATCACGCTACAAAGGTTTGATATTTAATCCCTATTGAATGATTCATGTGTTTGATTATGTTTGCGATCCTATGATAGATGTTAGGAAATTGTTTCCTGAAATTCCGCTATTTGCATCTATATATTCCTACAGTGGTATCAGTTTTTCCTAATTCATAATATTCATATGATCATGTAATTGTATGTTAAGTTATTATTTTTATTCAATTAAGGGAGGATTTATTTATGGCTTGAATTTGCAAAATTGATATTTGATATTTGATATTAATTGATTGGAAATTGTAAATAATAGATTTATTTGTGATTTATGCTCAAAATAATTTATAAAGGTCCGAAATTTTTTTATTATGGACGAAATTAATTGTTAATTCACTCCTAATTTTCGGATTTTTATATACATAATTTATTAGATTTAAAATTGTTTAATGTTTAATTTGATTAATCATTGAAATAATTTGTTAACAACTAAAAGATTTGATTTTTTACTTGTTAAATAAATCTAATATTCATCACCCACATAGATCTAGAATAATATGATGGCTGAAGATAATTTGATTATTTTCCCACTAATTTTCGGATTTTTATCATATTATTTGTGAATTTTGGTTAAATTTTATGTTTAATTTGATTATTCATAAATTTTAAGGATAACAATTAAAAGATTTGATTTTATTAGTTATGATAATTCAGTAGATTACCCTAAAAATTATTTTCGAATTTTTCGGAATTTAATTGTTAATTTTTTGAATTTTTTGGATATAATTTGATTTTTGCCCTAATTTTTTATTCTTGTTAGATTTAATGTTTAATAGAGATTATTCATTCAAATCTAAATTCAACAAACATAAAAATTTGTTTAAGTTTTGTTAATGGATTCAAAAATTTTACCATAATTTTCGGATTATTATAACCTAATTAAATCCTAAATCTTTAAATAATTGTTAATTAAAGATTAATTGCAATTTTTTTGTAAATTGTTACAAAATTGACAAGGGTTGCCAAACATGGCTGGGTGGCCCCACCAGTGACGGTGGAACCACAGTGGTTGGCGGGTAGGAACCGGAAGTGGCGAGACGGGGCGGCGGCGCGACGCTAGCGGCAGCCACACGAGAAAAGCACGTTCGACGTGCGTTGCTTGTGCTGCTGCCGGCGTCTACCGTCAAATGCGGGCTCGGCTGGCCGACGTTCTTCACTGCTGGCTGGCGGGCGGAAGTGACCGACGGGTCCGGGTAGACACGACATCGGCTGGCCGGTGGCCTTAGGCTGCGAGCTGGTGTCGTGGCCTTGGAGAAACCCGGCGAGTCTTGGTGTGCGTTGATGTGTGTGGTGTTGCGTTTTTTGGTGCGGCGTGTTCTTGGTTGGTCTGTTGGAGCGCAGCCTTGTGCTTGCTGGTCAACGGTCAACAAGTCAACATTTTAAAAAAAAAAAAATTGTTTTTAAGGAAAATCTGATTTTCCAATCTTGAGCATAAATCCAAAAGTTTCCTAGTTTGCAAATGTGAGAATAATAATGATTATTTCCATATTTAAATAAGTAATTGAATGAAAATAATAAAGTTTCCTAAATAATTTCTAGCTTAAATTTGTTAAGTTTTAGAATTATTATGGAAAAGTTGATTTGCTTATTAATTGTTAATAAGTAAATAGTTTGTGTTTATTTTATTTGATATTATAAATGCGTGGATGTTTAATGTAATATGTATGATATTATGTTTTGCATGATATGACTAGTATGACCCAAATTAGGATAGTAAATACGATCTGCGAATCGTTAAATTTGAATGTAAAATTAAATACGATCTGCGAATCGTTTGTATTTTTGTAACTTTAAATTTTCGTTATTTATTTAAGTCAAATTATGTAATCAAGCATGAGGATCCAAGGAGTTTCGAGGATGGTGATCCATGGAGATTCAAGGGAGGATTCATGAAGATTAGTTATTTTCCTAAGTATAGGGGCCATACTATATCATTTAATTATTACTTTATTAAAAATCTTGCATTTATTTTGTTTAAATGCTTTCTTCTAAGTTTGTTTGTGGTTAATTGATTCATGTGTTCACTATTGATTGACCATATTAGTAAACTTAGGTCCCCAAAAGTAATATTGAGTTCAATTGCTTTTCCAAACAACACCTATAAAGCCTTAGATCATGAGTAATAGGTTCTGCCAAAGCAGGGTGTTGCTCATAGTTCCGGGGATAGTAGGGTATAGGTTTTGAAACTTACATGTTAATGTTTGGTTTAACTCAACAAAATCATCAAAAGACAAAGTTTTGGGTTTTGAAGCTAAGAGATAGGAGTAAACAAGGAGTTGTTAACTTTGTCTACCAAGAATTATAATTAGTTATAATTAGTAAAGTGTTTACTTACCTCAACTACTATAAATTGAAGGCAGGGCCAAAGTCCGTTTGATTGTAAAGGGAGGGGATCTTGGTTATTTCTTTATTCAATGGGGACTTTCATTTTGAATAAAGGGTAGTAGTAATTAAAATTTGTTTAATTATTGCTTTCTTGATAAACATTGATTGAATCTTGCTTTATTATTTGTTGTAGTAATTATGTCTAGTAACAATTGACAATATCAACACCAACAATTCTACTTGTAATTTGCGCTCCGTCCTTTCGAAGGACAAATTGAATGCGAACGTTTCATTGCAAGTGAAAGGGATATGGGAATCGTTCTCGAAATCATCAAAAGAAAGGAGTTTCTAGTTCGAGATATGTATGTTATAGAAGTTGACTTAGCAACTTCTGCTTCTTGGGTATTTGATACCGCTTGTGGTTCGCACATTATTTGTAATATGCAAGGCCTCAAAAGAAGTAGAACATTGGGAAAGGGAGAAGTAGATCTTCGCGTTGGCAATGGAGCACGAGTTGCTACATTGGCAGTGGGAGTATATAGTCTACTTTTACCTTCAGGATTAGTTTTAGAACTTAATGATTGTTATTATGTTCTGCTATCACAAAGAACAATATTTCGATTCTGTTTTGGATTCCGAAGGTTATTCATTTACAATAAAGAACAATTGTTGTTCTGCTTATTTGAATGATATGTTCTATGTCTCCGCTAAGTTATCAAATGGTTTATATGTGCTAGACTTATAAACCCACATCTATAACATAGACATCAAGAAACATAAAGCAAATGATTCAAACCCTACATACCTATGGCATTGTCGATTAGGCCACATAAGCTCAAAGCGCATTGAGAAACTTCATAAAGATGGAATTCTCAAATCATTTGATTTCGAATCATTTGATACTTGTGAGTTTTTGCTTGATGGGGAAAATGACAAAGTCTCCTTTCACAGGATCAAGTGAAATGGCCAATGACCTTTTAGCCCTCATACATACGGATGTGTGTGGACCTATGAGTACGTTGGCTAGGGGAGGGTACAGTTACTTCATTACTTTTACCGATGATGTGAGTAGATTTGGATATGTTTACCTCATGCGGCATAAGTCGGAATCCTTTGAAAAATTTAAGGAATTCCAGAATGAAGTACAAAACCAACTTGGGAAGAAAATTAAGGCATTACGATCCGATCGTGGTGGTGAATATTTATCTCAAGAATTTGGTGATCATTTGAAGGATTGTGGAATACTTTCACAATGGACTCCACCGGGGAACACCACGGTTAAATGGCGTTTCGAAAGAAGGAATCGAACTCTACTTGATATGGTTCGATCCATGATGAGTCTTTATAAAACACAAATGAACACGACATGGAAAATAAACTTTATCAATAAATTCGTAATCTTTGAGGAGAACAACATAGTATCGGAGAAGATCCAATTAGGTAGAAGCGAGCGAACATAATAGCTAGAAATTGAGCACAAAAACTAATTAAGCTCCAAAGAAGAGATTCCATAATGGCCGGATGGAGGCATATATTACCCATCAACAAAGTAAAGCCTATGATTGAAGGCATCTCAACCCAGTACCACAGCACATACATAGCAAAATTCATAAAAGTCATAGTATTTAAACTCAGTCCAATAGTGTAAATGGTATCACAGACCAACCATAAGCAATTATAAATCAAAGAAAGGAGAAGAAAACATGCAGGAGGCTGGAACGATCTTGAGCTCGGACTTTGGCGGGGACGGCCTTCCGATGTCGTACTTTCAGACGGGTCGCCTTTCCGACTCACGAGACCATCGCAAAGCGAAACATGGTCGCCATCATTTATAGCTAAAAGACTCCGATTTCCGAGAAGGAGAAAGAGATTAGGTGAGGGAAACTCGTTTTTTGAAGGAATGCATAGAAAAATTGTACTTGGGAAGGAGATCGAAGGTTCTTTGAAGGGAGGCGAGAGGGTTTGCTTGGGGAGAACGCTTGAACAATAGGCTTTAGTTTCCATTTTTTCTTTTTTCTCTTAGCTTTTCTCTCTTTCTCTCTAGAATTCTTAAACATCTTTTGGCTCCGGTGTTTCATCTTATTAGACGTGGGGTTCCACTTATGGCAAAAATATTTACCTAAATAAAGACAACCATCAACCCCTGAGTAGCCGCAAGGCCCGCAACTAAGGGTGGCAATGAGACGAGACAACTCGCCCAGAACTCGAGATCGACCCGGTCAAAGTTCGACTTGAGTGAGCTCGAATCGAACCCGAGCTCGACTCGAGACGTTCGTGAGTCGAGTTGAGCAACTCGAGAATCGACTCGATAACTCGTGAGATTCTTGAATACCCAATTATCAATAGCAAAATACCTAAATTCAACATTTTTCTATCTTATTGTTGCTTTTAGCATGAGACACTTACAAGCTACTCGAAATCTACTCCGTCAAAGCTCAACTCGATCAATGCTCGACTCGGTCAAAGCTCGGATAAAACTCGGTCAAAACTCGACTCAACTCAAACTCAACTCAAAATGCTAATGGGTCGAGTCGATATAGCTCAAACTCAAACTCGACTCGCATCATTGCCACCTCTACCCGCAACCATTAAGTCAAGAATCGAAATCATACGGCATAATTTGGAAGGAAAAAAAAGTACTTGAAACATAGAGGCGAAGTAAAACTGTAAAACAGTGTAAATTAGTAGGTGCACACGTCCGTATGGTGAGGAAGGTGCATACGATGAACATCAAACACTAGGTTATGAACATAAAGACCAATACCAATGAACATATATACTAACAGAGATGTACACATGTTCATTTGGCTTGTTAGCCATGTACATGTGTTCATTTGACTTGTTATTCATGTACATTTGGCTTGTGAGCCATGTACATGTGCGCACCTTCCTCTAGGGGTGAAAGTTCGGTGTGCGGTTTGGAGTTGGGCCTAATCCAATCCGATCCGAACAAAATTTGGATTTCAATTTTTCAATCCGAATCCAAACCAATTAGAGTTTGAATCCCGATCCAATCCAATTTGAATTTTATAACTCTGGATGGACCCGAGCCGAAAATCCGATTTTTTAAAACTCATTTTTTTTAATGAAATAAATTAGGCGCGACAAGCCAACAACAACAGCTTAATAGATTTACAATTTACAAATTCATAATTCATTACAAACCCCATTGTCCATTAATAAACTAATAACAAACCCATAGGCCATAATTCATTACAACAGAACGTAATAGAATTCACGAGGTTCAGTCCAACAACACAGAATACAACAGGTTCAGTTCAACAACATAGAATACAGCAGCACCACTTAAACACTGGGCTTTTTTATTTAAATAAATCAGTTAAGCACTTAATCTAGCCCAATCCATAATACATAATACAAGGCATATTACTATTCAGTTACATTGGATTTTCGGATCCAATTACCCTCAATCCAATCCTATCCGAAAATCCAATTTCTCGAAAAATCTCAATCTGAATCCAATCCGAACACAGTTCAAATCCAATCCGAATTACTAATTTGAATTGGATTTCGATTTTTATCCGAATAACTTTCACCCCTACCTTTTTACTATACGGATGTGTGCGCATCTCTACAGATTGGTAAAGCAGGGTCCTCTAAGAGGAGAGTATGTATGTAAACTTGTAAAGTGTCAAGTGTCAACACCTGCTAGCAACTTCGAAAACAATTTGGTTTCCTTGTATAAATCAAAGCACTTGTATACAACTAAACAGTAAACACTGAAACAGCCCCAACAACACACTGACACTGCCATACGCCGCTCCTCCTCCTCGCCCCTCGCCGGAATCAGAGACCTCCCCAGCTATTGCTTCGGCCACCAGGTAAGTTTCCTTGAACCTTTCAATTTTTTTGAAAACGTAAAATTGAAAAACAAAAATTGATTGTTTTGATGTAATTTGAATGTGTTTTGAGTTGTCCATCAGTGACTATTTATTAAAGGTAGTTAATTTTTTTTGTGGTTTGTGTTTAGTTATTTAAATGATCAAACTCGAATTGAAGGGTATAGAATTATGCTATATATTATTACAAATTGCTGTATTCATCAAAATCATTGATTCGATTCAAAATCATGACTCCAATTTCACTTAGAATTTCCTTATTCCTTTTGATAATCCTGAAAATTGATTGTTAAAGAAGGTATAATCATGAGAATAAATAAATGACACATGGTTGCCAATCAATTCGGTGTGGTGAGGGTATAATTTGGTGATGACTTCATCTTCAAATCCCCTGTAGTTTAGTCAATTGTAGTTCATGTATGTATTGTTGTTAATAAAATGAGTAGCTTTAGAATGACGGTGTGTGTGTGTGAGCTTCTAGCACATGGAATTCTGCTCCCACCAGAACCCAAGCAGCCTAGGTTCATGCCGCCGCACAACCCCATTTCATAAACTCTCACCATCAAACAAGTTGATGTCACCTTCAGGCTTTGGCTGGTATCATCCCAGGCCTTTCCATACCTTAATCCACCAGGACCCCAAATGATTACAAAAATAAAAATAAAACATAATTAAGGTAAACAAAAGACATCTATAGACTATAGATACCAAAAAAGACAAAAAAAGAAAGAGAATGTAACACCTTTCCAGTCACGGCCATTAATTGTAATTGTAGAATTTTTGCATTCAATTGTCCTATAAATAACTAACATGAAAAATTTCAGATTAATTATAGCGTAATCAGGATAGGAGACTCTCAAATTTGCATGAAGCAAATGCACGTAATCAAAGCAAAATGGGCACATTAGTGATTCTTTTGGTAAATCGATACAGTGCATATTGATGGTAATATGTAAACAAGCCATGCAAGGTTACTTAATCGTCTCTGTATAGCTGGATTACACCCTCAGGAAACTCTCCAAATGAGGAGTTGGCATTTGCAAATTGGATATAGCTGAGCTATCATTTGTTACTAATTTCTATTCTTTCTTGGTTTTTCCTAATAAATGCTAATCTTCTTTGGCTACTGTTTTGATTCATTTTGATGGTGAATCAATGGCAAGTGTAGCTGTGATCTTTCCCTCTTAGTCAACCCAATTGATGGCACATCGAAGTAAATCTATGTGAGTAACTGGTGTAGTTATCTCTTGCTAGCTGTCTTCCAGTCATTTTGTGCACCTCTAGGCTCTATATATATAACCTAATAAGTTATATGTACTACTTGACAACTTGGTTTCAAAATAGCAGTTGATCTCATCTATAGAGCCGTTCCCAATTGGTATGTACAAGTGTACAACGAGATCACTGTGCAATTGTGAGGTATCCTTCAACATCCATAGCAATATGTCGTCTATATAAAAGGTGTCTAGAATCAAATAATGTTGTCTTCACAATGTTGTATTTAACCTTACATGTTAATCATAGTAGATGGTTAAGGGAGTATATGAATAGTGTAAAAGTCTATTTGTTGCAAGTAATTCACAATGTTGATAGTGCTGTCTTCCATATCTAAGTTAAGTATATTTATAGAGAAAATTGGAACTAGAGAAGATTCACAATTTTGTTTTAGAAGAAGAAACACTACATATTCAATGTCTATTTTCACCAAAAGGTGTGTACATTTTATCACAATTCAAGTAATTATGTCTTTCTTAGTTGCATGTTTGAAATGAGCTGTTTGTGTTAATTTAGACTTACTGTGATTGAGACGAGGTGAAGAGATCGATTTAAGAATTAGTTCTACCATTGTAACCATCAATATTGAGTCTTTCAAAAGAAGGCAGGGAAAGCGGACACATTATTGCATTTTGTGTTAATGTATAAATTTGGTACAACTCTATGTGTATGTGTAATGTGTACCTTTTACATAATATAATAAAAAGTATTAGAGTTGTGAGTGCGTAGCGGAAACAAATTAAAGATGTAGAGATTGAACAAAATAATAGAGTTGGAAATATGTGGCAAGGAAGTAGTAAAAGATGGATACGATATCTAAAGTGGGAAAATTTATCAAATAGAGGCAAAAGACCCATGGACGACGGGTACCCGAAAATCCACTATAGGAAAATAGGAGAGTACAAGAACCTTAAATTTTATTAGGGTGAGTAATACAATAAAACTCTCACTATAGAAACTCACAAAAGAGTATTACCAAGGATAGTGGATTAGTGATTGTGTTTATTATAATCTTTGAAAGTTATTGTAATTTTAAAGAGCGGAACCTCCATGATGGAGCTAATAACAAAACCTACATTGTAGGTAATTCTCTCTACTAAGAGGGTCGGAGCATGGAAACATGGGAGGATTGTGGGTGGACTCTTGGATGCTTGTGAGCCTTAAAGCATGTGAAAGCATGCTTGTATAATGTGCCCATTGAGAATTCTACAACATGCACCGACCATGTAGTAGATTTGGGCCTAACTAAAATTTGTGCCATTTTGAACCATTATTATTGGGCCACAAAATTTGGGCCATACAACCCAACAAAAAGAATGGATAAGTCCTTTATCTTGATGATCAATGATAGATTTGATCATGAACTTTTTTTTATATGCATTTTTAAGGAAAATGTGGTTTGTGTGAGTGTATATATATACTCCCTACGTCCCTAAATAGAGTTCCCATTAAGGAGAAATCATAAGTGGGACGTTATGTATTAAATCAAAATAAAAAATCGAAGTTGGTACACTATTCATGAATTGTTTATTGAGGAGGGAGAATGTGGGAAGTGGGTAATATAATAAAAAATAAAAGCTAAATAAAATTTTAATTGGTGGATCCATACCAAATAAGGAAATGAGAAATCTATTTGGGACAGACATAAGTGGAAAAATGGGAACTCTATTTTGGGACGGAGGGAGTAATAGATTAAGATGACTATTGTAATACCATTTTGATTGATGGTCCTGCAAGCTAAATATTGAATTAAGAGCTTTTCGTGACTTGAATTTCAGATTGAAAAGAAAGAACGCACAACTGAATATTTCAAGTGTTTTTTTTTTTACTGAAGAACACCAACTCTAGCAAACGCTTGGCATTTTAATCTTGATATAAAGTAGAATTTCATCCTTGATTAAATTTAGAAATCTGGGTTTTTGTTGTTGTAAGCTCGTTGCTCTACAAATCTCGGTTTTTGGCTCTTTCTGAAACTCAAATTTGGGGACTTTTCCCAAACCATATATTTTTCGAAATTTCTCTCTTGTCAATTCTTGCTTCAGGGGTATAATTCTTCCAGTAAAACTGAACACAATTTTTCACCAATTTCGACTTATAAACTCAAATATGTCCGATGTTCTTTTCATGACATGATAAAATCTAAACTTGATTATTTTGATGGCCTGTTTTAGTAGTTGCATCACTTGTATGATTTAATGAATGCTGACAGTTTTGTTTTTCTGCAGGTTTTCGTTATATGTTGCATACAATGGATTTTTCCCATTGTAAGCTAGATATTGATGATCTTATAAAAGAGTTTTCCGAGGTATGCTCGGACTGGTTGTCAGATTTCCAAGCCCCATTATATTCTAGCATATGATTAATGTTTTCTACAGTTGATTTGATTGATATAATTGGTCAAATTTGAGCCTTTTTTGGGGGAGGTGTGAAAATCTATTGTCAATTTGCCACTTCCCTTCTTTGTCCCATATAATCCTAGATGCTTCTTTTCTTTGTTGGTTGACCTTTTTTTTCACATGCCTGTGTATGTAGTCTTCCAGCTTTCCAATGGGTTTTTCTCCGGAAGTAGTGTCTTGCTCTTGGCTTTGTTATTGCACATACTTTTTTTTTTGTCTTGTTACTGTATATTTGGATGCCGAAGCATGTTTTGCCTTGACATCTAGTAATGAATATGTTTGCTTTCAGGGAGAGCTCAAAACGTTGACGGACATGAAAAAATTGTGGCTTGAACGAAAGTTTTCCTACATATTTGATGCTCGACCTTCTACCGGCTTAACGATATTTATGCAATGTTTTTACAGCCATACTATAAGTAAGTTACTTCTTTGATTCTTAATCACGTAATATTGACACATTGTACATTTGTACAGTTTGTTTCAAGATACATCTTTTATGTTTGTTAAGCGAGGTGGAAATAGTCATGAATCCTTAAAATCACCACTAGTCCGTCCACTTTTACTGTTTCCTGTAGTCGAGTGCAAATCGATGTATCTAGCTAATTAGCGTATATGCAAACTTATATTGTAGAGCCTGAAAATGTTAAGAACTGCTGAATTTATATCCTGCTGGTTATACCAAATGTATCTTGATTCATGAATTCATTCAAGAATAGTTTTTGCTTGTTCCTGGCTCTTTTACTGTTGTTTATCCCTTTTGGCCGTTTTATCATCAATTTATGTGTTACCCTCTAAGTCCTTTTCAATCCATATTATCTTGAAGTCAGTTAGAGCGGAATTGACTTGATAAGTTAGTAGGTTATGCTTTAATATGTTTGATCTGGAAAAGGATTCTGCTATGTATGTAAAATGAAATCATATAATTATCTAATGAAATGTACAAAGAGTGTGTGATGATACTCGTGACTCACAAAGCAGAGTATGCAGTGTTGTTCATGGCTCACAAAGCAGACTGAAATGTTTTATATCTCTTTCTCCTGTCAGTCTGTTAGCTAGTTAGAGTAGTGAGTGGTATCCTTCAATTTGATAGTTGAAGCTTAAGAGTGATTCTAGCAGACATAGGAAGAGGACTGCCCTGACTCTCGGGGTTCTGTGACTTCTGTCTCGATCTATTGAATTATGTCTCTGCAGTGTGAGTTTCTCTACTTTAAGGAGATGACAGACTATTAGTAGAACTGTCCTAAAAGTCCGTTGCTCCCATGTCAACTGATGTGCTTTATCCTTTCTCCATCTATATTTGGAGTAATCTACCATATCAAGGAACACTCAAGGATTATCTTTGACCCACTTTCACTTTGTGCATCTGAAATGTACTCCTGGCCTGCTTCATCACACCCGATAGAGGACATAAATGATGGTTAGAAGCAACAATTGGATTGATATAATGTGTCATGCAACTAGAGAAGGATAGATAATTTGGATGTCCGATTATGTTTATGACTCAGTCCTCCAAAATGAAAAATTGGCCCACTGGATTAGTATATATACTTTTAGCAGTATATTGGATTAAGTTAAGAAATAGTCCATGTATATAATCTCACTTTTGGTGTTTCGCTACCTTCTGTTTGGTGCCAATTTAAGGACGAAATCAATGTTGGATCAACAATCCTCAAGATGGGCACCATCAAGCAAGTGCGAGACCATTTTCTAAGCTTTAAGTATTTTTTTAGTTGACAGGAGGAGGAAGAGAGGAAAGAAGTGTGATTTCTCATGCTATTCTGAGATAGCTAGCCTTTCTTTCTGACATCTTCTTTGCCTGTGAGTCTCTGAGTTACCGTACTAGCCACGTACAGAAGCAACTTCACTTCTTAACTGTAATCCCTTTCTTTCTTGTACTCATGGTAAGCATTCAAATTCCAAATTACAGAACTAATAAAGTTTGTGACGACAATGGCATGAAGAGCTTACTGCTTACTCAGGCATTTCATCAGGAGGGTTAATCCAACTCCTAGTAGTTACTCCATTCTGTTTAAAAGTGCAAAATTTGGCTTCTTCCATTTTTAACTCCCATCTCTCTCTCTTTTCTTATTGCTCTTATGGGTTTCAGATCCTATTTCTAAAGTTCTGGTGCTGAAACTTCTCACAACTAAATTAATCTTGCTATATCATCATAGCCAGCTAGAAAGATGAATATGCTTCTCAAGGTTAGGATAACAAACTTGAAACGCGGAGCGTGATTCACTGGTCTAGGATCTAGCACGAGTTTTATAAAGAATTTGATGTTATACTGTTTTACCCATATATTAATTGGATTATCATTCACGTATTGAGAGTTGGACAAGTTCCTTCTATTGTCCCCTGTTTTAAAAAGTGAATCTTGTGTTGTTGTAGTATTGCTAGTCTACGATGTAGTATTTGTTCTGGTTGGTTGCTGATATTCTGCCCTTCTTAAGTCTTGATAAATGATTGTCGTTGTCTGATTAAAATTTGTATACTTTTGTTGTTGGATGAATACTTATAATCTTCTTCTTTCTGCCATCCTAAGCAGGTCACATGATCCCCACCAATTCTTTGTCACAAAGATTGGGCGCCCTCTATGTCCTCTATTGTCTCTATGAGACACAGCCATTCAAGCCTCCAATCAAGATCTATCTATCTCTTGGTATGATGTTGCTTTTTCCTATGAGTAAATCAACTTTTGCCACTTCATTCTTGAGTTTAAATTTAAATGCAATGTTATTTAGATAGATCAATGCCTATCATACATCACAGCAGAAGAAGCTATCATTGACTGATTATTCTTGCTCTTTCCCCTAGTAATTAGGTGCCTAATAAATTATATATATAGTCTTCCTTTTTTGGGCAGTTAACTATACATAGTCTTCATAGTTACTTTCCCTTGTAGTCATCCTGGGAATTCAGTTTTCTTCAAGGGCTTTCATCTTAGATACGAGCTTGGTAGTTGGTGGTTTGGTAGAGACACACAATCTGTTAAAAGACAAGAAAGCTTTATTGTCCCTGATGTCATGAAAATATCGTAAAATATTTCTGTCCTTTCTGCTAATATACTCCAAAAATTTGATAAATACATAAGGTGATCTATAAATCGTTAAGTTTAGTCTCACTTATTGCTGTATTACAGAAACCTCTTGTATGTCTTGTTTAGAAATAGAAGGCCACTAGATGTCTTCATGTCTTCTTTAATCTTTGATTGATTGGCATATATCTTTTCACCCCCAACCTTTCATTCAGAGGTGACTAATCTTATGATGGACTTGACAGGAGAGTTAAGACGACTGAAAGCTCTGGTTGTTAATGCTAAAGAAAAGGGAATCAAAGTAGCATCTGTTTTGGTCAAAAGGATGCTAGAGAAGAATGCATTTTTGTTTGGCTTTGTTAACACAAATGATTATTCTGATAAAGAGAGGATAAAGGAGTTGGTTAATGTGCAGAATGCTTGCATAAAGAAGATGCATGAAAAGTATGTCCCAATCTTAAATTTTAATTTAAGAATTAGCTTATATGAATTTAGCTGTATGATTGGTCTTAACTTGCTGCTTTTCCATTTCAGATTGTTGGCTAATAATGACATTGAACGTCATCTTCACTTGGACATGGTATGTTTCATATTTTTGCGTTGCTATGTTTGTTACCGACTGTACTTTAGATTCGGCATGGTATCATTATCTTCTAGTATTCATGCATTTGATGCATAGAGCCACCCCCATCCCAAAAAAATAAATAAATATCACACACCTACGTGACTGAATATCATGCTATCACTATGAAAATATGTCTATGCTGCCTGAAACTCTTTCTCAAGTTCTGTTGATTTTAAACAGGTTAATGCTTTAGAACTCACAAAAGCTTGTGAAATTGAAACACGACTTTTAGTCACTAATGATCCACTTTGAGGAGGTGGTGGTGGTTGTTGACTTGAACGTCAGACCTTTTTGGCCCTTATCTAGAAGAAACCCTGATTTCTGTTTCTACTTGTCCTCTAACATACAAACTTATTAGAGTTTACAATTAATTATACTACAAGAAGGTGATTACCCTTGTTATTCCCTGCTTTGCTCCTTTTTTATACTGTCTTTGGAACTTCCTTGTCATTTTGTAAGGTGAATTACAACTGAAAAGAAATGCCTGAATCCTTTTTGAAATTATTACTGTAATTTCGCTTCTGGTCGTTTCTTCATAACTTGAACTTATGTAACAGGGCATGGAACTTGACCTAGAAGCCCTCATGAAAATGTCCAAGGAATATGAAGAAACAAAAAAACTTGCCATCAGAGGTATTTTTATATTTCTTATCGTTCTTTCCTCTTGCTCAAGCTCCTTGTGTCTTGAATGTTTTCTTCTTATGTCTTGATATTATTGAACCCCATTACTATACTTGGCTTAACTGGCCTGTTTCTGATTACACAAATTAAACCCACACGTCACCTGAAAATGTATGACCCATTTTCACCTGAGCTGAAATTGACCTGAGTCAACCTGTAAATTAGCATGTCTAATATTGATTAATCCATTATGATAGAAAAACCTTATTATGATCCGACCCAACACCAACCGAGGGAGACTTAGGACCTGATTTGGACGACCCGTTTGCCACTTTGCATGAGACCATAACTGCCAATTCCTCTTCTTGGTCCTTATCTTTGCTAACTTGTTTTATAAATTCGCGTTTTGTTTCTTTTAGAAGCTAGCCAGATAGTTGATGTCCAAAATATAAACCATATAACGGAAGATAGGCTGACAATTGGAGATGAAGTGCAAAAGATAAATGAGGAGTGGGGTAATCAAAGGGAAATGTTCTCGCAGCTAACACGAATAGACCAGCATCCAGTTGTAACTCATACCGAGCAAAGAGGGAGATCCCAAGAGCGATCGATGCTGCTGCATACTGCTGAACAACAGCAGAGTGAAGATGAACTGCAACAAACTAGGTTCATGGAGCTCCTCATGGGAAATCAATCACCAGAAGCAGCTCATGGGAATGTTAGACGCACGCCAAATGAGCAGCATTCAGTTCCCGGAGAAGTTGAGCAAAATGATGACTTAGATTATGCTATGGACCTTGAGAATGAGTTATTTAGAGATTTCCTATAGCTCATTTGTTGTGGGATTATCGATAATTGTGGCAAAAGAAGGTTTGACGCGGAAGATTAAAATGAGTGTAGTTATATAGGTGAAATGAATTTTAGACATATTCCAATTTTGATCAATTATATGTAAATACATAAGCAAAATCACTAACTTGTACTATTTCTCAGTGATTATGAATTCTCCCATTTTGTATTGTATTTTAGGCTTGTATTGTTGTGTTACTCTTTTGAATTGTGGAATTAATTTGTTGATTGCTGCTTTAATTTGTGGATCTAATTTGCATATATATTAATGAAAAACTACTTTCATTGTCCGACATTAATTTTGTACTGTCAAAGAAGAGGATGCACTTTAAGCGATGTTTTTTTTATCAATACATTCTATGCTAAATTGTCACACTCTTGTAATTTGTGATAATATTCTGAAAAAAGAATATATACTTGTTTCATCTTCACACTAAAGATCATTATGCTCTTTTTTTTTTGACGAGAAAGTTCATTATGCTTGAATATGAATTATTGGTATAGAAAATTATTATGCGACTAATTCTTGAGAGGGAATATAACTATATACTCTAGAATTAAGCACATTGATTCATCCATTTGAATATTGTTTTGCCATAGTAACAAAAGATGTACCATCTTTACACCAATAACACAATGCCACGATAAACTTCACCTATAGGGAGTAGGGACCCTCCACCTCATGGTTTAGCATCATTTTATACCCGCTTTGTTTCCAATTAATTGTCATATTGATTATTTTTTTTTGGTTTGGACGTGGAGATGCATGAGAGATAATTTAAGTAGTGACATATAGTATAATCTAATAGAATAAGAATAATCAATTAGAGAAAGTGATAACTTTCTTGGAACATCTTAAAATAGTAAATATGGCTAATAATTTCGGACGATAGGACTCTATACAAGTATACAATCATACATTATACCAAATATAGATATTCTCCCACATAATTAATCAATCTGAATTGTTTTCTAGTGCAAATTTACTTGATCTACATCTAACTTGCACCCAGAATTATATGACTTGATTTTCTGAATCAAACTGAAGTTAACACGATTAAATAATGTTGACATCTATCATAATATAATCGTAACACAAAACATAAAAAAATAGCTCGTCATCCAATTATGACTTGAGCTAAATTGATTCAGTTATATATTAATCGGAATGACTTATTTGTCAACTCTAATATTTTTTTTTTTTTTTTGAAATTTTGTCAACTCTAATATGAATGTTAATATGTTGTACTTGCGTAAAAATAATGGATCTCGCATACACACTTACCACTTATTGTCTTTCTCCGTAATATAAGCGTTAGTATCCTTAGATATTCAGGAAAATCGATTATGAATTAATGCACTACAGTTTCTGCACCATGAATAATGTCTAACAGAGTAACAGGAGCATTTGAGTTGCCAAATTCATAACTATAATTATCCTCCAAAATCAGAGTACATTCTTACAGTAATTTAGTAACAATAAAGTTTACATCCTCGCTTTTGAGCAGAAGAATAGATCCCTCACTATTGTGCACCTCCAACATTTTCACATAGGAGAGCAAAGGGAAAAAGAATATAGCACTACTACGAACTCATAATTCACAAGTCACAACTCAACCTCAACAATGTGAACTTCCTTATTCTCATCTGGCATTTGATCTAAACTCAAGGTGACCAAACCTGACCCGGAATCATACTCAAACTTGATCTCCTCGGACCCAACTCGGCATCTCTTGGGCCTTGTTGAAGAGTAAGCCCCAAACACCCCACAACCTTTCACCTCCATTTGGACCTTCCCTACCATTTCATCACCATGGGTCATACCATTCTCCACTCGGGCTCCGCTCCTGACTTGATAGGTTAGCCCGTTGATGGCTCCACCCGCATTAAACATTTTTATTAGCCCAAATGGGGCAAAGCTAAAACCTGGTGCTAAGACCTTGATGGTTGTTACAGTGTAAATTTCAAATTCCAAGACTTTGAGGGACACAGGCAAAGCTACATTGTACGGCAAGGTGATAACCTCACCAGTCCTGTAACGGTAGGCAGCACAGTCCCCAGTCCAGTCGCTGGGGTCCACTGCAGCCTCGGTTATGAGGTGGACATCTCGGCCACGGACCACACCCGTTATGGCTTCGGGTCGAGTAGGATGGAAGGTGTTTTTTCGTTCGGTGCTACTCCATGCTGCCCCTTGGCAGTTGTACACTCCTAACACCCCAGTGTACTTGTTCATGTTCCATATCTTCAACAAGCTGCATTTTTGTCACAGGAAATTAAAAGTTAGACATTATACTAAAGAATCATAAACTATAACAAGCTAGATAAACGAGCTTAGATTTTAGAGGTGCCATACCTAACACCGTCTCGAGCTGGATCACTGAACAAGCAATCACGGGTTGGTCTACCAGGCAAACGGGCCCTGAGGACTGATCCATCAGGCAAAACAAGCTTCCTAAGCAGATCAAAGTTGTGCTTTCCTGGTGCATCACTGTAACACAAACACAAAAATCAGATAACGATAAATTATATAAACTCAATCAGGTATCACACGTAGGTTTGTTTTCCCCAACTTATTTTCACTTATTTCAGGAAAAAGTTCATATAAGTTAAGCACATGGCTAATAAGTCCTAATAAGTTACTAAGTTCAGATAAGTTAAGTTCAGGGATACCAAGTTCAAATTATAACTTTCAGGGCTAATATGTTTAAGTAAGTTTAGTAGTTAGGATTAATAATATAGGATCACGGCTCATAGGTTATGATAAGTCAAGTCTTTGGGCTAATAAGGGATACTCAAGTTTAACTTACAACAAGAGTAAGTTCTAGTAACTTCGATAATATCACATAAGGAAGATTAAGGGGAAGACAATGGACCCTTAATAAGATAAAAAACCACAAATTTTATGTACCTGACATAGATTGGTCCACCACTGATAGCTCTAGCTGAACCATGATATTCACCAGCAGGGTGGTCTGAATGGAACATGTCCCAATCAGTTTGCATAAACTCTCCTAAGAAAATACTATTGTAAGCCACGGCTGCAATATGGATGGTATGTGACACGGGATCTCGTGGGTAAAAATCATCTGATGCTCTCACAATCGCGGTTTGTTTTGAGCTGTTCACAACACAACAGATTACAACATTAATGCATAATACTTCCTGCAATCAACATGGTTGGTTTTAAAGATTTAGGAGTATAAGATCTTATGTCACAAAGTGCCAAAAGACAAAACCATTCTTGGGTAACAGAGATTTTACTGGTTGAATTAGTTCATAAAAAGGAACATTAGAAAGTGTTCATCACAATATCCAATATTAGAAGCAGGGAAAAGAAAACAGCCAAAGCTTTGTGAAAGGAGGCGAAGAAGAAAGTTACCAGTACAATGCATCGGTGTTGTGGCTCATGCAGGCGATGCAACCATTGTCGGGGAAGTTCCTAGCCACAGAAGCATCGAGAGCCTGGTGGTATTGCCTAGTGAGCTCCACGCGACCACCGAACCCCGTGGCTAAGGTCTCTAAGATGCATTGGACATCCACCTTAACCCCATCAATCCCATTAGAAGCCAAGTAACTATGCAAATCATTGTAGAACTTGTACACACTCTTTGGGTTCACTAGCCCTAACCCTTGCACCTTCATAGGGTCACTCTTCCACACCGGCTCATTTTCCACAACTCCTTTAGACACATTAGGGTACTTCATTAGTGACTCATATTCTTCCATTTCCTTAACCCCAGGGCGGACTCCACCCCAATATCCTGTAATTGCATGCCAAACGTACACGTATTTCAACCCGTATTTTTCCTTAGCTATATTTACTATATTCCTAATCCCTACGCTAGGGTCATCCTTTTTTGAAACTTCTCGTTCTCCTTAATCCCAGTTAGTCTTGGCACTAGTTCATCCTCTTCCGATGAAGTTTTCTTTTGTTGATCCACCTCAACAGATTGCCAACCATCATCGATGATCACAAACTTAGGTGGGGTCCCACCAGCAGAGAGGCTAGCCAATCCGGCCTCAACGCCTTCTTGGGTAACTTCTTTGTAAAATGCATCCCAAGTACACCACCCAAAATAGTCAATAATGATAGGTAACTTCTTCTCATGACGTTGCCTAAACGTCTTGAGATGAGATTTAACGGCCCTGATCGCTTCAAAGATCGTGGCGTAGGGATCAGTCCCTGCACTCACAAACAGAGAATGAGCGAATGAAGTCCCTTTGATTTCATCATCCCCGCTCTCTAAACAAAGCTCTAACTGATCATCCTGTGTGTTCCCCTGTAGGCAAGCCCTGAATGGACCCTCAACCAAGGGAAGAAACACTGTATAGATGATTTGATTGGATTCATCTCCATCGTCTGATTCGATGTGGGACCCATCCTTGGTCTCAACCAATAAAAACTGAGTTTCCAAAGGTATCTCACCACCTTTGTCACCCATTTTTTGGGCCATCCACCATAATTTGAACCTGAAACATGCCATGAACCGGACATCTCTAAGAGAGCCTAATGACACCACATGGCGGCTGCTTGGTTGGTCGAACTCCGCCCCTATAAAAACTCCCTCAACCGGACCAGATGATGAGCCCGAGGTTGCTATCACATTGTCTGGAACTCCGGTAAGGATGGTCCGGTCTTTTACAATTACTTTCCGGTCAGCAATTCGAACCGCTGGTGATATTGTCATGTCTTTTTCTTTCTCTAGGCTCTCGGATCTCTGTCAAAAATGGAAAATTAGATGACAAAAAAAAATCCTCAATGATCATCTTGTTATTTTGAGAAAACCAGAACCAGATTTTAGCAAGAGAAAATCCCTTTTTCGACTTGAGGATTCATTCATGATATCTTATTCAATTCTACAATTGATGTGTACCATGCGCGTGATACACCAAGGCTTTCTTTTATAAGTAGCTCATTTGGAATTTGGAGGCTCCAAATCAGCATTAAGCAGAAGATACCTAGGGTGTGCACTATGCTACATGGTACACCCGACTGTACAACGAATGCATTGATCCAATCAAGGTTTTATATAGTTTACAAATACAGTTTGTTACATGAGTTAAGTTCAATAGTTTATGATAGAATGGTGCAGAACTGCAGATGTAGGCTAAATCCACAATGAATAAAAAAGAAACTTAAACTATTACACTTACTCTAAATTATATATTATACTCAGTACTCACCATTTACCAAACACTTCTAGAATCCATATATAGTTGATCAAATATTTAATATCTCAAGGTAATCAAATTTCTTTTCTTGATAGTAGATAATTGAAGTTAAATATCTAGCACATAAAAACAATTTAAGATTAAAACTACCCACAGAGATATATTTGGAAGAAGATTGATTGGACCCCACCCAAAATAATTCTTACAAAAATGGAAATTATCTCAATATCTATTAACCCAAAATGGTATACTTCTATTTCCATATGAATCTAATCTTCAACTAACAAAAATCCCTAAAATGTTTTGGACATCAACCCATCTTACGCCATAACAAAAAAAAAAAAAAAGATCACAACTTTACATAATTATCATCAATCATCTACAACATAACCAAAACCCAAAAAAAAAAAGATTTAAGCTTTCAAAGATAAAACACTTACTTTGAAAGATTTTACAGAGAATGCTTGTAGATTAAGTGGCTTCTTATAAGATCTGAAGCAATTTGAGGAGAGAGAATCTGAGTATTGCCCAGAAAATTTAGGTAAAAGATTGGAAAAAAGTGGTAAATTTTGATTATTGGGTTTTAATTTGCAAAGAAATGGGTAAAATCTGTTAATATTGTTGTTGTTTGTGTGAGAAAATAGAGGGAGAGGAGATGAATTTATAGTGCTGCTAATTGGTCTATTTCCCTGCAAAGTTTTTGACGCCATTTTTTTTTTTTTTTTATGAATTTATTCTGTGGGGATTTACTATTGTTTTAGAAAGAGAAAATGGGAAGGTGGGAAATACTTCCCTGCTTTTGAATGTAGATCTTCATTGGGGAATAGTGATGTTGGACTAGTTGTATGATGATCCAACGGTGGATATGAGATGTTGTTTGGATTTGATGGTTGGAAACTTTACACGTTGGATCCACGTCCTAGCTTAATCCATAATATATCCCGCTTTTTGGGAATTTGGCAAATTTATTAGTTTGAGTGTTTGACTAGCAATAAGGCCCAAAAAGATGGACAATTGATTTTTCACATTATCTCTATTATATAAGGGGAGTGGAAGGAAGATGGTGTCCCCCTCTGAAAATACGAAATTACCTTTAATGATATAATGAAATAAAAAAAATTACAAAAGAAACCAATTTAAGAATCATTTCTCATTTCAACTTGTCATTCTAAATAAGTTAAAAATGGTTTATGCATCAAATATTTCAATCAAAAAATTAAATGGACAAAATATCTTGACCTTTTTTTAAGAGAAGATGGTATACACTCACTACCTATGATACTCTTTAATTCAGTCAAACCAACTCATTATGTCTATTCTTTTTGTTCAAAATTCATTCACAAAAAATAAATATTAAAATTCAGTCACAACCTTTGTTAGTTTTTAACATTAGCGAATTAATATATCTAAATTCATCTAACTATTAATCTTTCACATTTTAGTGTAATCATAACTATAGTACGGGTGGAGTATATAATCGAATAACAAGTTTTGAAATTAACGCACGCATTGCGTGCATATAATTCTAGTCCAAAATATTCTGAGCAGCAGGTGAAGCCTAGTAGTATTGGTATTATGGACTTCAACTTACCAATCTAAAAAAATCGTCCAAAATTTTCTTGTGATTTTTCCACGCACTTTTTTTCTTTTACACAAAGTTGATAATTTATCACTGCTAATATTACTAACATACTCCTAAACTGAAAACAATATTATTGGGAGGCCCTGTTAGATCTGTCTTGAATTGAATGTTTAGTATATTAATATTTCACTGGTCCTATATATGCACACAAGTGTGACCATTTCAAAATTGAAGGAGTACTTGATTATGTAAACTCGATAAAATTGATGTGTAATTAAGCAATTATCACGATCCAGTTAACATACTAAGACTCGAATTTGTAATTACAATTGATAACATAATTCTGACTCGAACTAAACTGACTTAATTAGTATTAACCTGATTGGTAGCGACAAGGTGAAAATAAGACCAGACAAAAGATGACGAAATCAAACTAAAACTATAACCAATTGACTCATCACTCGTATGTGAGTCGTCGTTGCATCTAATTAGCTTGACTAAACAAATTTAAATGACTTGTTTGCCATCATTAGTTATGTATATATTTAGTTTTGAATGCAGACACATTAACACGGGCTAGTCATACTCATACCTAGCGTCTCTAGGATACTCTATCATGACCTCTTTGGATACCGATCCTATTATAATAGTTTCGATTAATTAGGGAACAATCATAAGTGAGGACTTTCCTAACTATGTTAACCTAAAATTTTAAAAATCTTGTTGACGTAAATATTATTCATTAGAATTCAACAATTGCACATCATAAAATTACTTGTGAATTAGTAATAACCAATTTAATCGATAAAAACTACTACAGTTTTAGTAAAAAAAAAGTTTTGAATTGGTAAAATTCTCCTTATGTAACAATCAGGTGATATGGTCAATATTTTTTTTTTGCATGCAACACGTCACATCATTAGTTGATCAAGCGACAATAATTACATATACGAGAATACTGATAAGAATTACTAAAAATATGATGAAATTAGTGTAAATGCATATATGTAGTTACCGATAAGCACAAATAAAGCTATTGATTAAATTCAAATTAAGGGCTTGTTCTCCCCAACTTATTTTCAGTTCAGTTCAATTCAGTTCAGTTTCAATCAATTCCGTTCCTAATTTATTTCTCTGATAATAAAACAATGATAATTATTATTATTATTACAGTTACGATTATTTTATCATTATTATTATTACTATTACTATTATCATTATCGATGCGATATCGATATCATATTCGTTATTCATATTCTTGTTCTTTATTCTATCATTATCAAGTATCATTCGCATTCTTGTTAATGTTATTAGTATCTTGTTACTATTACTATTACTATTACTATTGCGGCTACTCTTTCGTTATCAAGTATCAATTATCTTATCGTTATCTTATCATTCTTTATCTTGTTACTATTACTATTACTATTATTATTAATATCAATATTAATTTTAATTTTAATATTATTATTACAATTGCTATTATTATTATTATTATTATATTATTATTATTATTATTATTATTATTATTACTATTATTATTATTATTATTATTTTAATATTGCTAATTATTATTTTGCTAATTCTTTTTTTTCTATATGATTTTGCTAATTATATTAAAAATGATAATTCAAGCCTAAGAAGTATTCCCTCTGTTTTTTTTTATCTTTCTCACTTGGAATCTTGGCACTATTCATACTTTGAGAGAATCTTTTCAATTTTTTTCAATTTATAAGAAAAAATATAGTCATGTGGGGTCTTGTTTGATTCGTCTCAATTAGTACATTATTAATATTCAATCGTTATAATTTTTACTAATATATAATGAAAGATATTTAAGTTCAAAGAGGTGCATTGGGAGACGCGCACCGGAAAGTGAGAATGATAAAAAAACAGAGGGAGTACACATTTCAATAATATTTGTCATTGCTAATTCTTTTTTTTCTAATTATTATTTATTATTATTATTATTCAATAGTTTATTATTATTACTAGTTAATATTTTATCATTATTATTAGATAATGTATTATTATTTAATAATTTATTATTATTATTTAATAACTTATTATTATTAATAACTTATTATTATGAATTTATTAATAATTAAATAATATTTTTATTATTATAATTATTATTAAATATTCACATATTATATTATTAAAAACTATTATTATCATCAATTAATATTTATTATATTATATTATATTATATTATATTAATATTGTTATTACTATTATTTATTTATTAATTAATGATAACTAAAATATTATCATTACTATTAGTAATAATTTAATCTTGTTCAGTGCAGTTCAGTTCAGTTCAGTTGCAATCAATTCAGTTCAATTCAATTCAGTTGTTTTATATCGAAGAGAACATGCCCTAATTATAAATCAAGATAAATTCACATATTAGAAAAAAAAATTCTAGATAGTCCCTTGATTAGAGGTATGTTGTCGTTCCAAAAACTAGTAGCTTATATAGGACATATTATAGCGCCTCTAAATGCATGTCAAGACGCTTCCATCTCTCTCTCTCTCTACCGTCTTCCACCCAAACCCTAAAACACAAAACTCCCCAGCCGCCTACCCTCCCAGGCTCGCCGCGGCTGATATCTCAGCCAGTCGTCGGCGAGCCTACCTCCGTCGACTTCTAGTTTTTAGATTTAGGTTTTAGGTCTGGTAGTTCCCCTGTTCGGTGTTCCCCCTCCCTATTGTTTCCCCGCCCGTTCTCGTCGCTCGCTCCCTCCCCCCCGCTTTCCTCCGCCCACTTTCCCTTCCCTGTCCCCATCCCCTGTTTGGTGGTCGTTTGTCTGCGACCGAGTTCGAGTCATCGTGCCGCCGTGGTTTCTCTTTCGTCCCCGGTGGTGGGTTGGTCTGTAAGTAGTGTATTTCCCCTCCCCTCTTGGTTTCATGTCTCCCCCCCCTTCCCCTCCCCGTGGTGGTTTCCCTTGGTTGTTTTTAGTTGGTTTCGGGAGTTAGGTTTCCTTAGGTTGGTTTGGTGTTTGATAGTCCGTGCCATAGTAGTCCCGCTTCCCCTGTTTGGGTCTTTTGGTTAGTGCTTTAGGTTTGCTAGGTTTGTGAGTCGCTTGTCGAGTGTTCCTAGGGTGTTCGTGTTCCTAGGGTGTGGTCGCCGTAGGTTTGCTTGCATTGAAAGTTTCCGTCCCCGCTCCCCGTCCCGATGTCTTGTATGCACGATCCGTAGTTAGGTTTGTGGTTGTTTTGGACTTCCCCTATCCCTTCCCTCGGTTAGTATCGGGCTCCCTACCCCCTCCCCCGGTTAGTGTCGGGCTCCCTTTCCCCTTCCCCCTGTTAGTGTCGGGCTTCCCTTCCCTCTCCCGGTTGTTGGAGTTTCCAAATAATTAAGTCAAGTCTTTTCTTACACAGTGTGTTAAATCTCCGAATAAAAGGAGTGCGTTGCTTTCGAGATGTTACAGTGGTTATCGGTGGTTGGTTGTGGCCATCGAAAAGTATTAGTATGTTGGGTCAAGCTTGGTGGTTCAAAGTAGTCACAGTTGAGTATGTCGGTTTTTTGGAATATGTGCTGAGGGACAAGATGACTCATGATGTTCGTGAGCCAGGACGAGGTGATGATAGGCTTTCATGGTTGGGACGTGTATTTGCCGGTTTTGAAAATCGGCGGTGTGTTCGAGGACTCAACTTGTTTGGCTCTCCTTTTAGCTTGGCATTGATCTTCATGGTCTTTGCCTTGAAAACTTCAAATCTGCAGGCGGCACTCCAGTTGCATCTGGGGGTTTACAGCACGCCCACTCATCAGCGTTTCTCCTTCATCATGGAGAAATCTGACATACTCTCGGTTGAGAGTAGTGAGTCACATTGGAACGTGACTCCTCACATGGTAATGAGCTTAGAATCCCAAGTGATGACAGATCGTTGGGATTGCTCATACGGCGAGACGCACTGTTCGCCGTTGGTTGTTCGTTGTCCAAATCGTGATCGTCACTCGCTTCATCTATCACTTCCATCAGCCATCCGATATTTGCATCCACCATCATCAGCACTGACCAGCGATGCGTCCCTTTCTACGCTCTTTTGTTTCGTTTTTATTTATTTCTGTCTTAGCTGGAATGTACGAGCTTTTAAGGCTCCTTTAGGTTTATGTGGTTGTTTTAGTTTGGGTTGTATTAGCATTAGGCTGTACTTCCCCTTTAATTAATGTACGATTTCTCGATGTCAAAAAAAAAAAAAAAAAAAAAACTAGTAGCTTCTTCATTTTATCTCATCGATCACTCTCGGGAATCGGGATTAATCTAGATGGTAATGCATTTTTCTAGTTGATGTATTGTAGCGACGTGTTCAATTTCCTGGCTTTTCGTAGTAGTTGAACGATCATGGAGAGGATCACTAGTGTAGTAGTGTAAATGTGTAATTATAAGAATGTGTTTTGTCCCTTTTTCTTGTACACTTTCTATTACTTTTCACCTGTTAATCTAGCGTTGGTGCAACGTTTTACTTAATTTGGAGTTGAAGTGAACAACTTGTTATTGTATTGCAACTTTCTATCAAGTACTTGGTGCAATTTTCATTTACTTGAAGTGAGTAACCCACTTTCATTGTTAATTAATGCCATGGCAGATGATATATAAAATTTTTACTTAAAGTGAACATATTGTTATGGAGTTTTCCAACGTTAGAATTCGATTTTGTTATTACAAACCCTTATTTGTTAGGAGAACTTTTGTGTTTCAGTTTTATATGTATATCAATCCAGTGCATATATAGATCATTTTACGTGCACAACATTAACAAAAACATTTTCATTTTGTATATAATTATTTTAATGTATAGATAGTGCACATCCACATCTAAGATAAGAATAAGTAATCAGTGTGAAAAAAAAAACAGTAACAACGATAAACATATGGTCAAAATGAAATTTAAAGTTTAATTTGGTGTATAATTATAGGAAAATTTGTGAGAAACAACCTTTTATAAGCACTATTTTGCGAGAAACAACCTTTTTAAATTTTTTTGGCATTTAACAACCTTAACTGAATTTTTATTGCTAGATCAGACCTCAAGACTTTTTCCGACATTGATTCTCGTTTCCAGGCGTTGATAAAGGTGTTTTCTATGTGCGATCTCTGCACTAAAAGGTGTTCAATGCCTTAACCAACGCTTGTGATCGAAAATTAAAGTCGGAAAATAGCCTTGAGGTCAGATCTCAAAAAACAAATTTTGGTTAAGGTTGCAAAATGCCAAAAAAAAATTAAAAGGTTGTTTATGTCTCACAAAAAAAGTGTTTATAAAAGGTTATTTCTCGCAAATTTTCCATAATTATATATATTTATAGTGCACGTTTTACATGTTTAATTAATATCATCTGATAATAACAATCAATAAAAATAAGAGCTACTACAAGTCTATGACAATTACCATTTGCATGTAGTTGTCATATAGCTTATCTGGTAAAGTTTTTGTGGAGATGGTATCCAATATTTGAAATTAAATCTCATTTATATCACTGTGCTAAACCACCGTACCATCATTTAACGCCAAAAAGAACAATTACCATTTGCCTAACATGTCTAAGACCCTGTTTGGCACTAGCGTTTTGGGTAGCGGGTAGAGGTTAGATATGGTTGAACCGCTACTTGAAAATTGTATGACTGTTTGGTAAGGTAGAGGTTGTGGTAGCGGATAGAGGTTGGAGTAGAGGTTGATTAGCTTTTGTAGAACGTTACATCATGTAACGTTTCATCCATATAAGTAGCGGTGCAATATAATCTTCTCGCCTATTTCATTAAGGTTTGGTAGTTGACTAATTGTTGCTTTTATTTTTCTTTTTTCTTAAATTAAAAATTCCTTTAAAGTCCTAGCTTTTCACATGGTGTATAATCTTCTACTCAAATGTTCTACTTATTAGTTATAAGCTCCTCTATAATATTTGTAATATATATAACTATCAATACTAAAGTCTTACAAATAAATAATACTATAATTACTTAAGGGTTATTTACTTCTTTTTCATGTGGTGCTTTGTAAGATGCAAAATATGCACTTTAAAGTCTTACAATAAAAATTAAAATACTTCAAAAATGACAAATCACGTGTTGATCCGTGTTTATATTCTAATATTTTCACTCTATGAAGTCCTAAGGGTCGCATACATTATTTTTCTTATGAAAAATAAGACATAAAATTTAAATAAACATAGATTTTAACCATTAAAATAATTAATAAAAATTTCGTAGTTAATTTTATTACTAAATAAATGTCTTATGTTGTCTTTAACAATTCCAACAGCTACTATTACCAAACACTTATACTTTAAATTACTACTTTTGACAATCTAACCTCCAAATTTTCTTAGTGGCCTAACAATACTCAAATCGCTAATCATTACAACAACAGCTAACAGCTACTACAAACGCTAGTTTTGCCAAACAGACCCTAAAAATTTAGCTTACTTTCTTACCATACGCGAACGCGACACCAATAAAATCTAATACACGCCAATTCACGCATATATCGTTGATATTTCCCCCCCCAAAAAGGCATACATAACCATGCACACAGGACCAATAATATACTATCAATTTTTTTGGCTTCATATTACTTGGTAAAATTAAAATACCGCGTAGCTTCGTTTATATCCTTCCACGTGTTTCCAACAAATTTTTATGTCATCACACAAAGCCAATTTTCCTTCTGCGTATGAGTTGTCTATCTTCATTCCATATATCCATCTAGTTGCAGTAATTGACTAACTAGTAACTAAATAATGGTATGCATAATCTGAAACCAAATCTTGTATCTTGTAAAAATGCCACTTTATTTTATTAGTTCTTATTATTATTATGATCTATCATTTTATAATTTAAAAGTTGAAATATATAATAATCAATCAATATGAAGAATGGCGTTGTTTGAAGAAGCATTTTAGTTACCTTAAATAATAAGGTGCTAATATATTTTAGGTGCTAAAATGATTAGTAGTGTTTAGGGAGTACCTAAAATAAAATTTTAGATGGTTAAAATGACTTACATGATAAGTCAAAATTTTTACCCTTTCAAAATCAGGTGACTGAAATTTTGGAGAATCTTTTTAAAATTTTAACATCAACTAATTTTGCCAAAATAATTTATCAACTTAAGCAACTAATTTTGCCAAACAATTAATCTAATCAATTACCTTATCAGTTCCAGCACCTTATCAGTTTCAGCTTTATCTTTTCAGTTTCAGTTAACTTATCAGTTTAAGTTTATTTTCAGCTAGTATTGCCAAACAGAGTCAATTACTTACAATTCTGACCTCTACTTCTAATATTAAAGTTTGTGTTGTCCTATACACCCACCTAAATTAGTGTCACTCCATGGACTTAATCATAGTTGGTATATATAGGCTAAAGATTTAAATGATTTATCAACATTATTATGTTTTACAGTAATTTTATACACCTCCCAATTCCCATCATGGCAACGCGTATTGAAAACTGTATTATTGTAGCTTGTAAGATGAAGTTTGAAGTATCAATATTCATTAGTCATTACATTTAAAAATACATAAAATTTTCTGTCTGTAGAGAGATTCCGTAACTTGTACACGATCATCTTTCATGGAGTGTGGGATTCTAATACATTAATTATAATTAGAAATTTGGAGGACATAGAATCAGGACTGCTGTAATTAAAGTTTTTAAAATATTTAAGTATGTGAAAATAATGTTTCGTCGAAGAAAGTACCATAGAAGAATTAAGCGGGTGGTGCAACAAATTCAATCATATTATAGTTTAAAAATAATATATAGAACTATCAATTGTTATTTTAGTATTTTGTATAACAATCAGTAGGCTATACGTGTAAACGTGTAATCTTATATAATTACATCCTTACACTATGATGATTGATTTCCTAAATCTCATCCGGAACTTCATTTTATTCACAAAATACGTATATATTAATTTCTTATAGAGCTGATCAACTCCAGCCCGGCCCGCGAAATTTTGTTAATTAGTCGCCGAATTTGTGTAATGCAAAACACAAGAACATATATATTATGATTTATGAGTAGTACATTAGTACTCTTAGGCTCTTAATTAGCCGACAAAACAAATCAAAGTAACGTACGTAGCCTTGAAGTTTCTCATAATCTAAAGGCTCGAGATCTTCAGTGCATTATTCTCTCCCTTTTTTTTAATTCTTGCCCTTAATATTTTGTGTGTTTGTCAACAAATTAAATAACTTTTGCCTTCAAAAAAAAAACAAATTAAATAACTTTAACGGTCTGTTTGATAGTTGATTATAAATGGTGGTAAATTGGTAATAGAAATGAATTTGTATGTAAATTTGTGAAGAAAACCATTATTCATTCCCATGATAATGCTAATTTATCTTAAAGTGTACTTTTCTTCGTAAATTTTCATTCTCATCCAATACTACCTTGTAGGTGGTAATGATTGGTAATGAAAATTGCTCCCCTTGGAGAAAAAACACAAGTTTGGGGGTGAGATTGCTTCCCCATGAATAAAAAACATAAACTTGAGGTTTGAAATTGCCTCCCCATGGAGATTTTAAGGGTGCTTCCTTTGTAACATTATACTTAAAATTCATTCATATTACCGTCATTTATAAACGAGTCGTAAGCATTAATATATATGTAGAGTTTAGTCTCTTTATAAGCAAATTAAAGATTGTAATAAATTAACATCTTTAAAATATATATTAAGACAAATCTAATAAGATGATCTAACATGACTTTACGTATAAATTAAACAATATAAGATGATTATGGTGACAAATGTAAATAGCCAGTGTCAAAAGTCTAAATAATACTTCCTCCGTTCATATTTACTTGTAACAATTACCATTTTAGGTTGTTTTAGTTTACTTGCAATACTAGCTACCTTTTTTTTGTATATACATATTATCTCTATCTCTCTCCTCATCACATTAGTCAACTTTTTCTCTCTTTCTCCTCACCTCTTTCTCCTCACCTAAATTATTGTGTCTCCCAGACTCTCCCCCCTTGTTTCAAGTGAATCAGAACAGAGGAATTAAGTTATCACTAAACAAACAGAGGAAGTACAAAAGAATATTGTTATGTAAAATCTTACTCCTTCTGTCCTCAGTTAATTGTTTAGTTATAATTAGGGTTGGACACGCATATTAATTAAGATCAAATTGTAGGGGAGTGTAGTTTTTCGACTACATATAGTTAACATAAGAATAATAAATTGATTGTGTAAGAGAAAGAGTTAATAAAACGTGCTACATCACATGAGGAAGAGAGTGTGTGAGAGAGATAAAATTGGAAGGAGAGTGGGGAGTCATACCATATGGGTTGAGTAGTAGAGTTATGGGGTAAGTTTTCCATTTAAGATAACGGGATAATTATTTAAGGACCGATCGAAAATAGTATAAATAATAATTATTATTAGTAATAATTTTTAGGTAGCTAAGTTGAAGTTCATGTCAATGAGGGTGGACGTTGGAGATCCCTCTTGCAAGGGGACAAGGGTGAAACTCGATGGTAGGAATTTTGGGATCGGATGTGATGATGCCAATACACTAAGACTAAGCCATCACTAGTTGCTTATACAATTAACAATTATTTGAGGAGTGACACAGTATTAGATATATTTAAACGTGTATTTTAGATTATACTTTAATTATTTATTTAACACTCAAAATATAGATATTAGTCGTCAAACATGCATTTTCATTGAAAATCGTTAATAATAGATTTTCTTTAATGTATTTTACAACCATTTATCAACGGATGGAATATGTGACATTGATGAGATGGTGTTCAACATTTTTTCTAGATACCTTATCATGGATGTGAGAAGTATAGTGTATAATTTTTTGAAGAATCATTCATAGTGCGTTGATAAGAAAAAAGAATAATACTCCATATACAGGTCGCTACGGCTTAATTTTACTGAGATGCGTGACAGCAAAAGGCAAAAGGCAAAAGTATATATTCTTGATTGTCAGTCAAGAGATGGTGACACACTAATCTAAAAGAAAAATGTGAGACATGTTAAATATAATACGGCTATGATTGATAGCATCTTAGGATAATGAAAACGAAATGCTAATTTTTTTTTGAGAAGCGAAAAGCTAAAATTTTGTTTGTTCGCAAACCACAAAAACTTAGCAATTTTAAATGTGCATGATTAATACTAGGTTTTAAATAATGAGGCAAGACATCTGTATAAATTCTTTTTATTTTTCACAAATACTAATTACGCCATCTTAAAGATAATGAAAGTGAAATACTAGTTGTTTCGGTGTTGAAACGGTGGCGGACACAGAGTTGTCCGTCAGTATAATGTGCTTGGTCTATCATATGACCGTTAATGCACTTTGAGCCTGTCATATGGCTTTTGCTTTGTGCTTGGTCTGTCATATGACCGTTAATGCACTTTGAGCCTGTCATATGGCTTTTGCTTTGTGCTTGGTCTGTCATATGACCGTTAATGCACTTTGAAAACAATAATATAGTTGAAGTGCTAGCGGAGGCTTGTATTATTCATGTAATAAAAAGGTGGCTCTCGGCCTGTTACATGCTATGAATCAAACATAGTATTTCTTTAGGACGCTAGCATTCCAACAGTTCCTAAGCTCTTTGTCATCCATGCCTTTTAGAATGAAAGATCCGGGAGCAATTTTCTTGGCTATGATGTAAGGACCTTCCCAATTGGCAGTCAGCTTCCCTTCAGTATGCGCCTTGCCAGTGGCTGCTGTTCTGCGGAGGACCAGGTCGCCAACATCTAACGGCCTCTCCATGACTTTCTTGTTGTAAGCTTTACTGATTCTATCTTTGTAAGCGGCTGCTCTCAGTTCCGCCATAAGCCTTGTCTCGGGCAAGAAGTCTAGGTTTTCCCTGAGTGCTTGGTCATTCTTCTGGAGGTCTCGATGTTTGATTCGATAAGAGGGTAACCCCACCTCTACTGGTAACACCGCCTCTGCGCCGAAAGCCAGCTTGAAAGGGCTTTCTCCCGTTGCTTCTTTTTTTTTGTTGTTCTATTTGACCATAGCACTGCCGACACCATATCAGCCCATCCTCCTTTGAATTCATCTAGCTTTTTCTTCAAGGCATTCAGGATTTGTTTGTTCGCGGCCTCTGCTTGTCCGTTGCTCTTAGGGTGGCAAACGGCTGAGTATGCAAACTTCACACGAAATTCCGTTAAAAAAGCTTGTATGGGACGGCAGTCAAATTGGACGCCATGGTCAAAGACGATAACCATGGGAATCCCAAATCTTGTCATAATATTTTGCCAAATGAATTTCTTGACCTGATTTGCCTTGATTTTCGCTGTCGGCTCTGCCTCTATCCACTTCGTAAAGTAATCGATGCCCACTATTAGGAATCTCCTCCCTCCAGTTGCTGTGGTGAATGGTCCCAGGTGGTCCATTCCCCACTGAGCGAACGGGATTGGGCATAGGATGGGCTGCAAATCATTGGCTGGCCTGTTAATGACGGGATCATATCTTTGGCATTTATCGCACTTTTTGACGTAGCCCTGGGCATCCGCCAGCATACTCGGCCAGTAGAAACCAGCCCTCAATGCTTTAAGTGCTAAAGCTTTTCCGCCAATATGGTTGCCGCAAATACCCTCGTGTATCTCTTCAAGGATTTTCACGGACTCCCATGCAGTTGCGCACTTAAGCAGAGGTAGACTGAATGATTTCTTGTACAGCTCGTTTTGATATATGACGTACCAGCTTGCCTGCCGCTTCAGTTTCTTAACGGACAAAGGATCATTGGGAAGCGTCCCAGTCAGCTTATAAGCCACCAGCTCACTGAACCACTCCCCTTGCTGGTTTATGCTGTTGACGGTCGCAATTTTTTATGTGATGCTTTTTTCCTTCAAAATGTCCACCGTGACGATTTTCTCAATGCTGAATGAGTCTGAACTTGCCAATTTGGACAGTGCGTCCGCTTTCGTGTTCTCGGCCCTTAGTATTGCTTGAATCTCCAAGTGATTCAATTGAGCTATTAACTCCTTGGCCTTCTCCACATACTTCAACATGTTAGGCTCTCTGACTTCAAATTCTCCTCTTAGCTGGCCGCTAACCAACTGCGAGTCCGTCTTCAGGAGTACATTCTTAGCGCCCGCCGCCAAACACATTCTCAGGCCGGCAATTGATACTTCCTCCGTCTACCAAAATTCTGTGGATCAAACAATTTGATACTTTCAACGTGACCACCAGAGGGTCATCATGGGGGTAGACGACATGCTTTGCATCTTCAATCGTGAAAGACATGGCGGACATTGCTGGCGTCCTTCTCCATTACATGCTTTCGTTGAAATTGACCTGATGCCTGAATTATTTTAGGCTGGCCTTTGCTCCGCTCATGCTACCACCATGAATCGGACCGCCACTTATAACGTGAATTTCCGAGATCCGCGATTGCACATTCTGGTTATTTGACTTTATCCCGTCTCCCTCTTTTGACTGAGCCTTGTATTGAGTGAAGTAACCCCGTCTTATCAAATCTTCCAGGTTATCTTTCAAATGCCTACAGTTCTCAGTAGTATGACCATGATCCCCATGAAAGTTGCACCATTTGTTTTTATCACGGTTTTTGTGAAACATTTGCTTTGGATGCTGCCATTTATCACTGTCCTTGTTCATCTGGTATATTTGCGCTCTCGGGGTCGTGAGCCGCGTATACGCATCGAACTTATCTTTGTACTCAAATCTCTCGCGGTCATTCTTCTCGCGGTCATTCCCCTTCTTGACCACATTTGACTCTTGCTTCCATTCTTCTCGGCCGCGATCATTTTCGCGACCCTTTTCCTTCTTCTGCTTATCATCCTTCTTCTTTTCGGGCTCGCGGCTTTGGCTGCTCGCGGCCTTGTCAAACTCTTCCCCTCTAATGAAGTCGTTCGTCTTTCTTAAGACTGGCTCTAGGGACGTGAAGGTTTTACGGCCCAGGTAACTCCTGAACGCGGACCCCTCTCTTAGCTCAGTCATCAAAGCTAAGACAGCCACATCCTGTTGGAGACGGGGAATGGTGACCGCCTCAGCGTTAAAACGGCCAACGAAATCTCGCAGGCTCTCGTTTTCCCGCTGCTTAATAGATAACAACTCGCCAGTTGTGCGCTCACGGCGCCTATTACTCACGAAGTGAGTACTGAACATAGACGAAAGCTGGGAAAAACTACAGACATTACCAGCCTTGATGCTCTTAAACCATGTCTGGGCAATCCCAGTCATAGTGGACGGGAAGACTTTACACCAGATGGCGTCTACCTGGGTGTATAAATACATGTGCCCCTCATAAGCGGCCACATGGTCATCCGGGTCTGAGGTGCCTTCGTACTTGCAGGACGGCATCTTGATTCGTGGCATGGGGTGGATTAAGATTTCTGGAATGAAGGGAGACAACTTAGGCTTAATTAATAGGTGACCGCCAGCAGAATAATTACTTGCACCACTGATGCTGTGTTCTCGGTGAGAACGGCTTTGATTCTCATCTTCATAATTGTTGAGATCCTCGGTCTCTATGATTGCTTCTTCATACTCTGGGTCCTCAATTTGTCTTTCCAACTGGCGTCCCTCTTGAGTGAAAGTCCGCATTCTCCTTACGGGGGTGCCATCGACGTTGCGACCATTCACGGTCGACATCCGCCTACGAACTTGGTCGATCCTCGCATTAGGAGTGGGGGTGTTGTTAGGCTGAGGAGTACCCGCTTGTAACATTTGGATGAAAGACGCTACAGTTTGTAGCTGCTCAGGAGAAAATTGACTTAACTGAGCCAAGTTAAATGATCCGCTACCGGGGTTTACCTGAGACACATTGTTCCCAGGAGTTTGCTGTTCATTAACGTTCTCGGCCATCCTGATGTTGAACTGAGGGGCACCGAGTGGTCCGGTAATGATGGGTGTAGATCCCTGACCGGTTTCAAAATCTGATGGATCACGGCTGTCATTGTTTGCTCTTTCCATGATAGTGTTCACAAAGATGGGAGGCCCCTCCTTCTAGCGCCAAGTTGTTTCGGTGTTGAAACGGTGGCGGACACAGAGTTGTCCGTCAGTATTTGAGTGGGCGTCCGGGACTGGAAGTCTGCAAGGAAGACAAACGTAAACTACCCTCGGGGGGGATGCGAGGAAACCCCCTCCGACGCTCAAGTCAGTAAGTGTCCGATAAGGATTTTAGAGAGAGATAGAGAGAGAAAGTAGTGCTTAGAATGTGAGAAAATGTACCTGCAGAATAGTACCATTTGGCTATTTATAGTAGTATTATTCATCTGACAGGATGCGTAATCTTTTGACACGTGTATGACTATGATGAATCTGACTGGAGGAAAGATTCCTTTGTGTGTCCCTGCTTGGGCCGCGAACACCATCTCGACCTCCATGTTAGAGATGACTAAGATTCTCTTGGTGACGTCACGTCCTAAGTTGTTCATGTCGGCCACAGGGGATGTGTCCAACACCAACTTACCCATACACTAATTACTCCATCTTAAATATTGGTGTAAAATCATCATATAGTATAATTTAAGTAGGAAAAGAGTAACTAACACTTCAAAATTTCACACCATAAAAACAATTTTAAACTTTAATTGAATATAATTTGTTAGTATTAGTATTTATGATCTTTTTAGTATATTGATAATAAAGTTATAAAAGATAGTAATATGCTAATGTAGATATAATTTGATTCTAAGTCTTGTATATTTTGTCCAACCGCTTTTTGCGTTGAGCATGAAATCAAGCCAGGAACTCATAACTTGCCTAGGACAATTTAGTACTCCATTCTATTCTAATTTACCGATTTATTGTAAGAAGTGAGTAAGGAGGAGAGCATTTTATGTGGATTGTGTAATAAAAGTGTAGAGAGAATGTTGCATGTGATGTTTGAGTGGAAAAATGTGAAGAGAGGGATTGAATATAGGATAAGAAAAGGTAACTCTAATAATGTTTTGCTTCGTAATAGTTGTTGTGTTTCTAGTATTGTAACCTACGAAAATGGCCTTGGCCCTTTGGTCACGAGTAGTGGGGTTAGTGTTGATCCTTTCTTGTTTGTACTTGCTGTCAAAAAAAGGGGGAAAGGGTAAGGTGGAAATACAGTTTTGTCAAATTAGAAATAAATAAAAGTGGGTACGGTAAAGGTGTAGAAGAGTAGAACAAAGAAATATAAAAAAAACACAAAATTGTAGAACAAAATGAACAGGAGTTAAAATGTATTTTGATGATTGCAACTAGAAGATATCTTTTAGAAAAAAGAAAAACAATTATCAGCCAGTTTCCAAAAAAAAAATCATCAAAAAGATCAATTTGGTACACATTTCAGAACTTACAAGTTTTCACATGTTTATGTTCACAAGTAGACACTAAAGCACCATGTTGCGGGAATTATTTATTATTTATTTTTTTATTTTTTTATTTTTTTTTTGGCAATGGAAAAACAAGAAAGAAACTACAAGGAAAGCAAGGGGTCCTTCCGAGCCCTGGTTGCCAATACTCCGAGACAAGCTGATGAGGGGGTGGTGGTGAAGCCTGAGATTGAAACGAGGCACGTTGGCCTTGAACCCAGCGAGGGTCACATATTTCCTAGGGACCTGGAAAGTAATATAATAATGCAATTACAATAAATCAATTTGGTAGACATAAACTTTTTTTTTTTCTAAAGCACTCTTTTATTATTATTTATAGAAGATAAGGAGAAGGATCTAATTTGATTATCTCGCACACAAATTTCTAATCTAGATGTGAGTGACGTGAAATAAGAAAAGAAATTCACACCTCCAAACACTGCAGTTGGTAGGATCAAACATGTTACTTAAGTCACTAAACGAAACCCACACTAATTACTCTTTTTTTTTTACAATAGAAAATACAAGGTTAGTTCCTCAAAAAGCTTCCTAAAATTGACTGCTAGAGAATGTGCTTGAAAAACTTCTATTCTACTAGCATTTAACACAAGTAAAACTTCTATTCTACTAGCCTTTATACAAGTAACTGAATCTAGAAAGAGTGATAATAAATGTGAAATCTTTACATCGAGTACTATTTGGTTTTGGCTGTTTTGAAGGTTTCAATTTGAGAAAAAAAAATCTTATGTCCCACTTACTTATACCGTACCATTACATGTGCCACTCAATCTAGCTTATACTTCCCCCGTTTAGAAATTTTGCTTGCAGTTTCATGTTTTCACTTCGTCGTCGTAGTTTCAAATGTATATATCTTCAATTATCAATGAGTAAAAATTATAAAAAGTTAATATCAAAAAAATATACATTGAGACGAATCTAACAAGATCCCGCATGATTATGTTTTTCCTAAAATATAAATCACCAAAGATAATCAAAGTGTAAGATATGAATAGTAAACACTATGCAAATGGTGTAACTATTTCTAAACGGAGGAAGTATATATTTGCGTAAAAAGGCTTGAACCCATGACCTCTTTGTAATGTCATGATCTTACCACTAAAATACTGCTTACGAAAAAATGTCATCAACTCCAAATTATACATTTTTTTTATCTTAATAATCAGAGCATACCTAATGGTTGCCCTATGTTTTGTAGTTATCAATTATTTTATTACTTCTTCACTCTTCTACCTCATTCATACCCTACTCATTTCAATTCATATCTTCTCCCAATGGTTGCCCTCCAATTTGTGGTCATCGTGTCTTTCTCTTCTACTTTTTAACATACCCCACCATATTTTCTCTTTCCTCCAATTCCTTCTTTGCTCCTATTTTCTCTTGGTCCATCATGAAGAACTAGGCATCCATTTTTTGGCCAAAAATTTTCTCTCTCCTAATAAACTAATACTTCCTTTTATCTTCTCTCTCATCATGAACCACAAGGAGAGCAACCAGTGGGTCTACTATTAGAGTACCCGGGACATCACCTTAGCCCAACAACTAGTTATTAATTTTTTAAAATTTTGTATTTTGAAAGGATTATGGGAGGGTTGTATTGCCATGAGATATAGCTGCTATATAAAAAATATATATGTTTATTGTATTGGCGGATTGGATTAGTCATCATATCCTAAGATATAAGCCCTTTTCATCTTTTTTTTCAACTTTTTTTTTACGAAAAGATACAATCAATAAAATATAGACAATTCCCCCTTCCGAAAAGAAACATAGACAATAGAAATACTTCCTTTGTTTTATATTAGATGCTACACTTTCTATAATGGGGTGTTTCAAAATAGAGGTTGCACTTTCTTTTTTGGGAAATAAATCCTCTCTATCTCTCTCCTATCACATGGATCCCCACTTTTCTTTCTCTCTATCTCTCTCCTCTCCAAAAATTGCCTCGGAGTCCGCAATTTTGAGAATGTAGCATCTAACATGAAACGGAGGAAGTATATTGGATGCCTCAAGATCCATGCAGAGGGCTTTTAATTAGACCACATGATTCCAAGTATCTCTATCATATTATTGAGGATCGTATTGTCAATTAAAAAAGGGGATGAAAGGCGCAAGTGGTATAATAATTAGCCAAAAAAAAAAATTGAAATTTGACATTAACAATCATTGTTTGAGATATATACTAGACGTCTAGACCTAGTTAAGGCATGTTCTCCCCAACTTATTTTCACTTCAATTCAATTAAGTTCAGTTCAGTTCCTAAATTATTATCATTACTATTAATTAGTTATAATTTAATTCAGTTCAATTCAGTTCAGTTCAGTTGTTTTATGCCGAAGAGAACAATCCCTTAATGGATGGGATATGATAGTTGGTGTAAGTTAATATAGTGGATTAGTCCAATATATATCATTGGCTTCAATTGAGAATGGATAAGGATGGGTCGGGTCACATGGACGGTAAGTAAAATACGAGTTCTTTCCTTTTACGTAACACTTTTCGGGAGAGGAAAAGTGATCTTAGGGTGATCTCGCATCTTTTTCATTATATTTTTCCATGCAAAATATGATTGCATTATTTTAGATATGAGAACCTACATATTAAATTATGTGAAAAATTGATTGGGAAGATGTGAAAATTACATTTCTTCATAGACAAATCATAAATAATAGGATACAAATTATCTATCAAAAAAAGGTTACTCCATTGCTGCAATTCTATGGATGTAACTGTCGGCTTAGACCCGAACTTAGATAATTTTGTTATTCTTGATTCTTTAGGTATTTCCCTTTAAAAAAGGGCGCCCTAATTCTCTATTGTAGCTAAAAAAAATCATAAACATTTTAGATATAACATATACCTACAGGTTTTCATAAGAATAAAAATATGCGACACATCATTTGGAATGTTGAACACATAGAGATTGTGTTTAACATGTGTCATATTCTTATCCCAATACATGTTGGAAAGAGAATCCGATACTTACATCTATATTTACTTGCTAAATTCCTTTTGGGAAAACAAACTATCAAATTTGACTGATTATTTTTATTTTATTATTAATAAAAATATAATCATGCGTGTGCTTGTGTTAGACTCGTTTGTATGTGTAGACTCATAATATCAAATGTTCATAATTTTTACATGAATTAAATAAGAGATATTTATGGTTTAAAAAAGTCTTAAAAACTATGTAAAATAAAATGTAGCAAGTAAATAAAGATGGATAGAGTGCTACATAAATTGTCGGTTAAACCTAGATTCTAGAGGGAGACTATACAAATTATAAAGGACGTTGTGCTTTGGGATGTTTTACCTGCTGTAACAGGTTGTTAGCCTGATGGGACCACTTTTGTAAAACATACCCCAAAATCGAAACCGCCGAAGATTCAAATTGGCGGGACGTCCATACTTGATAGTTGAGAATGTTGTTGTCAAAATTTCCAATTAAAAATGAAAAAATCTACGTCGAATAGACGAATATCAATACCATCAAACGAGAAACTTAGCCCAAAGCCCCAAAGGCCGAAGCCCATGTATATATTCCCGCCACTTTCATTACTTTCCTTATTTTTTCTGTTTTACTTCACTCTCCACCCCAAACATGGCGCGAAAATCAAAAACCTTTTCCCCTTCTCAATTTAGGGTTTTCGATTAAACTTTCCTTGTCAATTGAATTCTGATCATAGTTTCTCCAAAAAATCATCGCAAAAACTAACAAAAGCAAAAATGTCGAATTTCTCAGAACAGTTAAAACAAATCAAATCCCTAATTTTTTCATCTGCAAAATCAGAGAAATCATTCGCGTATTCAACTTTACAGCATCTTCAAGAGCAGGCGAGCAGCGATAATTCCTTGATTCAGCTGCTTGTTGATTTCAATCAAACTCTCATTTCTTCGATTATCGCCGATATTCGTGTTGTTGACGCTGATGAAGAAATGTAACATAAAATTAGTTGGTTAGTCTTCAAATTACATTGATTTGATCGTTTTCCTAATCTTTGGATTGTTGTTGCAGTTCTACACTGGCTTTAAAGTGTCTGGGCTTCATACTTTATCATCCGTCCCTCGTTGCTGCGATTCCGAGTATGTTTTGGATTCTCTTTTTTCTTATTCCATCTGTTTGGAGTTTACTTTAATAGTGAAATCAAATGTAAAACTATTCAATCTCTACAAGTTAAATATAAAGATGATTGCTTTATGATGGTAGCACTTATGTTTTGTGTCATATTGTGATGAATGAATGGTGGTATTATGTTACAAGAAAAGAAAATATAAAGCAATCATGTAACTTATATTCTTATCTGAGAATAACATTTCCTTTGTTATTGTGTGGAGTGGTTATTTACAGAGGAATATGTCAGTCAAGTGCTAGAGTCACTAGTTAGACTGATCGCAACGACGAAAAGCAAGGTAGAGTGAGTCCATGTCATATACTGCATTTTTTGTCTTCTTATTTGGTAGTTTCTATCAACACTAACCCCACTAGTTATAACATGTTGAATGTCATGATTGCAGGTGGTATGCAATCTAGGGGTGTGGTGTATATCCATCCAGCAATTAGATGCCTCGTATCTAGCTTCTCATTTCGATACCTTGTTAAGGGCTATTGTGCATTCCCTTGACAATCCTGGTGGTTCGTTATCTACAACATTTGAGGCTATTCAGGCAATTTCTTGTCCTGTCCTGTGTTAGTCATGTTAATATACTATTAGTACAGTTTGTCTTTAAATCTTTATGTACTTTCTGTGCATGGTGTCGTTGCATTTCATGAAAAATATGTATGAATAGTGGACTCAAATGTAATGAGAATGTCAAGCCTTTTGTTATGCATTATCTTCTGCATGAATGGAAAATGTTATAGGTGTGTACAATTACTCACAGAAGCTGATGCTTCTAATGCCCTATGTGTCTCAGTAGACGATCCTGGAGCCGGCGAGCTACTTGCCGGCACGGCCGTCTTCTTCCTCCGTCCCATTAGAACAGAGGTGCACTATAGCAGGAACCCTTATCGTACGCCAGAGAGATTTTTGTGTATTAAGTCCTCAATAATCATTACCAGCTTCGTTTTTTAGTGTGTCGAGTAGCTGAAAGAACATTATGAATCATGTTTTCACTTTTCTCCATATTTTTTGGTAGATTTTCTTTATGGTTCATGTGACATCAAAAGTAAAAAAGGAAATATGGCAGTGGGGATGGAGAAGGTGAAAAGTCAAAAGTATTTACGTTATGGCATGAGGTTTATTGCATGGAGGAAGCTCTTGCTTTGTGTTGTAGCATAATTGTAAAGTTAGTTCTGTGTTCCTTTGCTCAATGGATTGACGGCAGTTTCTAAGTTCCTATCGCTCTTTCTTGTGGGTTTTGTATGTGCAGGCTGTCATGAAGTTAGCAATTCAGCTAAGTGAAAGTATGAGAGACACATCAAACATATGGGCACCTCCGCTATATAGAAGACTCCTTAGTGCTGATAAGAGAGAGCGGGATGTGTGCCTAAGATGTCTTTTGAAAATCAAAGGTCTTATTGTTCCTGCAAAATTGTCTCTCTCAAAGGTGTCGTGGTTTAACTTTTTTATGTAGAAACTGATAGTACAAGGATACTCTCATAGTTTACAATTTCTGAGGGGGTGGCAAGAAAACTGTTCTCTCATGCTATTCTTGCCTTTTGATTCTGCCTAATCATTTATTGAAATTATGCAGTCATCAAAATTAACATATTATTCTTCCATGGTGATGTTTACATTCACAGTCCTCTGAATTATGCAACTTTTTATGAGGAATAATGGGATGAATTAGATTGCATGTCTCTGCCTCTAGACTGCTGTGCAAAGTTGTTTTCTTCTATTTTCCCAATTTCCCCCAAAATATGGCATTACGCATTTACATGTGTGAGTAACTCTCTGGAATGAAGTATGTGTTGGACTTGTGAAACTTGTCATGGTATTGTCAATAGTGGTAAGTTTTTGTTTGCATATTGCAAGCCATTAGCCCCTCTGTAGTTTCTGCCTCCAATCTAGAAGAGGACTCAAGGCTTACAGAGGCTTCAGAGTGTTCTTTTATTAGCTGAAGGTCTGAGTCATGACTCTTGTGCTTGGGCTTTAGGCTGTAGCTCTTTCAATCCTGGCTTGATAATAGGCGAGATCATGTGAAACTGATATTCTTATGCCGTAATGTGGTTCATATGAATTTTGTCTCTTCCGAATAGGCTATTGATTTTAAATAAAATTATCTGCTATTTCATATTTTGTAATCATTACTTCCAAATTATGATCATTTATGTTAGGCCATTGCTCAAGACATGAAGCTAAGTTTACTTCCCGGAATGGAGGAAATGGTAAAGCATGGCAAAAAAGTTCAGGCTCTCCAAGCATGGGGATGGTTTATCCGTATACTTGGATATTATTCCTTGAAGAGTAGGCATTTGGTTAATGAATTGCTCAAGATTCCTGAGCAAACTTTTTCTGACCCAGACCCCCAGGTCCAGATTGCCACACAGGTACCCTTTTCTACTATGATTTGGTTCATGAAGTGTGTGATATCCTGTTTGTTTAGTTAGTCTCGGAGATCCTTCCGCAGAAAATACAGCTTTTGTGTGCTTGCTCATGAAGGTTAAAAAAGAGAAAAACAGAGGGGCAATGCATATTGGTCTTTCTTGGGAAATGAGTTTTATAAGTAATATAATAGTCTGTACATCATTTCATTTGGCTTATGATTTTATACATTCACTATCAGGCATGTCTATGAACAAGATTCTGAAATATTGTAAGTTCAGGAATCATGATATATTTGTGCTCTTCCTTTGACATCTAGTTTGTCTGTTTGGTGTGCAGGTCGCATGGGAAGGTCTGATAGAGGCACTGGTTTGCCTTCCTTCTAGAGTTTGTGATGATACATCACAAGTTAATGGAAGCATAACCCAGAAAGGAGCGCTTTCAAAAAGTTTAAAGCTCATTATGACACCAATTATTGGAATCATGACTAGCAAAGCTGTTCTTTCTATTCACTCATCTTGCCTGAACACTTGGTGCTATCTGTTACATAAGCTTGATATCCTAGTAAATGATGCTCACATACTTGGTATAGTTGTGGAACCTTTGTTTAAGGTATCCATCAACAGACTTGAGGATGCAGACATCTGGATATGGAGCTTTTGCATGGATCTGCTTCATGATTTCTTGCAATCAAAAATTGTAAGTTATGGATCACATACTGAGGATAACGGTAAATTACAACCCCGAATAAGTGATAATGTAAGTCGGTTATTTGGGGAAGCTACAACAAAGCCTTTCTCTGTTAGATGGTTGCCCTGGGATCGTAGTCAGCTCGATTTTCTTGTAAGTATGTTACAGATGATCTTCTCTCAAGCAGCAGTGGCTACTTTGAAGCCTGAAAACAAGAAGCTGGTTTGTGATGCTGCATTGAGGATGTTTCGTTCCTTCTTGAAAGGTGTCCAAATTGATTTTGCGAAATCTTCAACTGATTACGATACTGTTATGCAGTCCATGAATGCAATTCTAATGTTTGTCAAGACAGTATGTGAACTTTCTGTATGTGTGGACGCAAGCCATTACTTTCAACTTGCCTGCCTCCGCTCTTTAGAGGCTGTAATTCAGGAGCTTGATCCTTCTATCCTGGGTTCCCCTCTTTATAAGGTTGCATTAGATGTGAAATGTATTTCTGGAGGTAAAGATGCATACAGTATGCCGACAGGATTCACCCCTGTGAAATTCATGGATATGGTTCCACCAATAGTTTATTTAACTGTGTATTATTTTGATTTGTTGGATCAACTTAGCCAAAAAGCAGCCGATAATGGGTCCCTTCTACAGGAAGCATACAACTATTTTAGTAGCGTGCTATTGTATGATTTACTGGAAGTTATCCATGCTGTTGTATCTTGGCTGTATGCTCATATTGATAACAATCATTTAAAGGTTTGGAATACAATTGCCCTATGCCTGAAGGAATGCATAGATGGTGTGAAGGATCTTGTGGCATTAAGAGTCGAGCCTGCAAGTACTGGTAGCCTTACCTTGTACTATTTCTTTATTTATCCCCTCGTTGTCTGCTCCTCTCAGATACCATTAAGCACCCAAAAGCAGTGCAACTCCTGTACAGCTTCTTCATTTTTATCAGAAAATGCTTCAGTTGAACAAGTTACTGAAGTCTGGATGTCACTTTATTGCCTATTAAATTCTAAATACCTGCAAAAAAGGAATAGTTTTGCAGAAGATCTTTGTTCTTCATTGAATGTCTTCCTCCTTCAAAGAAGCAACACAGATCAGGTCTTCACTGAGGTTAATCCTCCTGATAACAATCAGGAGCTCCATTTTCTTTCTCTTTGTGCTAATGTAGCGAAGTGTATTCTAAAGAATGTGCATATAGAAAAAGTCACTCCTGAAGCAATCAAGTGTGGCTATACGGATTCCAGTGGCATCAACAACTGCTTGACAATCATAGCCAGGTTAGTGCAAATATGAACTTTCTGCCCTTGAAATTACTTTTAAATTTCTTTTACTTGCCTGATACTGAATATGGCTTCTGTTTCTGCTTTATTATGGAACACCATTGCAAAGTTTTGATATATAGCTAGTTATATGTGAACATAATTGGCAAACCACACTCTAGTTTTTAGTTTTTGGTTGTAACAATTCACCAACATAATTAATGGACTCCAGTCTGATTATATAAAGTTGTCCTCATTTTTTTGTCAATTATTTGTATTTGTCTGATAAATTGTCTTGTTCTATCCAGAAACAAGAAGGCGTTGATTTGTGCTTATTTGTAATACGACTTTTATGGTTTTACTCATTCATGGAGTAATTTTTAATCTATTTTGCACAACACACATCATATACTAGATATTGCCTCTGTTGAAGGAAAGAATGGCCTCTTAGTTGATTGTTGAGATTAGATGGAATTTTTTATCTTGCCTCTACACACTAGATCCAGTTTTTATTCACAAAGTGGTTGTTTACAGACATCTCATTGTCCTTATTTTTAGCAACCTTTGGTTGTCTCACTCATCCTTGTGCATTTTCTGAAATCATGTTTAGATAAATTATTAAATTTGTCACCATAATTCTGGTTATTATAGACAGACATTAATTTTATGAAGAATTTATAGATATTTGTCTACTCTGCAATGCATAATGGATATATCTTGACCCATTTAAGATAATGGCTACAAATAATTGAATAGTCCAGCTGATGCTGTCTACCCAATTCACTACAACAAATGTGAAATCCTTGAAGGCGGCAATTTTCTTTTGGTTCTAAATAACAATCCTGAATCCCTGCCAGTTTATAGTGGAGGGATGATATTTTGTGCTCTATATTCTGTTCAAATTTTTACTTTTGAAATGTAGATATGGTTGTTGAGATTCTTTTGTGCTGTTTACATACTGACTTCTTTCTTGTCAACTCTCATGATCTCACTTGTCAACTCTCATGATCTCACTAGAAAGTCTACTCTAACTCTGCAATACAATGGCTGCTTACGGTGGATTCCCACCCATTGTTCCTTTGCTTCATTGTGCAGGCTTTTAAATCTTGTGAGCATAAATAATGAAGGACCAGAACATTTTATTTCAAGGTCTGTTCTTGAGACACCTTACAAGGCAAATACATTTGTACTTTTATACATTTCTTAATGCTAACTTTCTAGCTATTGCTGTATATTACAGGCTACTTCCGCAATTGACATGCTTAGTCAGTTGTCTTCAGTGGAAGGAAGATATTATTCCCTTGTTTAAGGTACCGCTTATGCTTACATTATGCTGTCAGGAAATACTCCAAGAATGAGTAGTTGATTAGTTGTAATCTCATAGATATACCATTCAGATTTCTAGTATAGTTTTCCTTTTTTTTTTTTGAAACATTGTAATGACTATTGACGACCCGTTTGGTAGATCTTAATATTTGATGGTAATGATAATAGATTTATAGGTACTTTTATGCGAAAAAATCTCATGCCAAGTCCATAGTAATACTTGTCCATCCCTTAATACCTATTTTTCTTTATAAGTTCTCATTATCATTCATTACCACTTTAGACATAGAATTGAGTCGTAACAGATTTTTCTATGAAATTGCACATGTTTGGGGATGAAGTTTCATTGTCATAGGTATTTCCTTACAAATTACATATGTATTAACATAAATCTTTGAATGAGACAGATGCACAATAAATTATTGTGAGACGAGGGTAACTTCATTCCCTAATTGAGTCACTTATTTAGAAATGACCCATTTAAGGTAAAAAGTTACCCTTTGTTTAGAAGTGCCTTTAAACCCATTTGACTTAAAAAGTGACCCATTTTCGCTGGAAATGAAGTGGTCTCACAATTTGCACCCGGTGCACGCAATACTAATTGATTTATTGATTACCCTTGCCACCTTTTTTTGCTAGCTACCGAATTGAATGCATCAAAGATTTTACTATTTTAGAACATTTGAAAAATCATTCTTCATGCTATATATTTTATTTCCTTTTATTTCATAGTTGCAGTAGAATTTAGATAATCTCCATGCAAATTACAGATCACAATCGACATTCAATCAGCAAAAAAATTATATCAGCTTTTAGAACTCTTCAAGTTCACAGTTGTAGTATCATTGACCTTTAGTTTGTTCTAATTGCATTAATCATCATTAAAGATCCCTATGTAGAACACAGAGACTTTAAGATGAAAGAAATCAAAGACAAATATCTATTTCAGAAAGCACTTTTTGGGATAGACCTTCAGTTTTTACAGTTGAACTTGCAAATAGGAGTACATGTAACCATTTCTTCTGAGCTAGTTCACTGTCATATTTATCCAGGTACTATGTGATCCACTGCTTCCCTGGATGTCAGATTCTATAAACAGTGAAAGTGTCAGAGACCAGCTGCAGACCTTGTGGACCGAAATTATCAGAAGCTTGCAACGTAGTTGGCCAACAATTATCTTCGACTCCTCCTTCCTTAAGCTCCAAGCACCTCTACTTGAGAAAACTCTTGACCATCCAAATCCATCCATTTCCAACCCTACAATCATCTTTTGGAACTCGGCTTATGGAGATCAAATCCATTTAGATTTTCCTCCTTGTTTGCTCCATGTCCTAGACAAGTTATCCAGAGCTGGAAAGATAAAGATCCGAAACAGAACACCAGCATTACAGAAAGATAGCTCGACTTTAGAAGTTGTCACTTCTCTTCCCAGACACAAGGTAAAGGCTACACTTAATATGTGCTCAAAGAGAGTAGAGTTATTGGAGAATGTAGTGGATGGTTCTCCCTGTAAGATCAAGCTGCCTCCTCCATGCTCGAAAAGAAAGAGGTCAGAGCTCACGGAACATCAAAAGGAAGTGAGGAGGGCACAACAAGGGAAGCTGACAGATTGCAGGGGGCATGGTCCGGGAATTCGAACTTATACTAGTGCTGATTTTTCTCAAGGAAATCATGAAGATTCACAAGATAGTCAGGATATTCGTGATTCTGTACTGATCTTGGATTTGCTCAAAAGAGCTGGTTGATGGATCTTTTTGACGGTAGGACACTTTAAGTAGTCTTTTGGATGTAACATGCTATAATTGTAAATTTGTAATTAGTCTTGTATATAGTTGTATGATTGCAAAATGTACAAATTTCATTTCATGCTGGTGGCATGTATATTAAGTTATGATGAGAATTTCTTTTATCTCAATTATCTATTGGCTAACTGAAGAGCCCTCACATATATGATAATAATATTAAGATATACGATAAGGGTCATCCTAGGAGTGTCAACAGGCACTAAGGTCAGGTGGGATGCCTTAGGAAGGGGACGTGAGAACTGAGAAGTAGGTCTCAAAGTCGAAAGTCGAGAGTCGAGACGTCGAGACTGGTTGGATGGAAGGTAGAAGCCTTTTCATCTTACATATAATGCTTCTGGAGAAGTTTTTGCCTATAATACGAAACGAGGAAGTTATGTCCTAGTGGCGTATCGGGAATTCAATCATATGGGTTTGGAGCCGGTCAAAAAATAAACTCAATCATTTACTTAAGAAATTGAATACATTAATTCAAATATCAAATTATAATAGCTAAATAGGATGTAAATTCATTGGGTTACATTGACAAAAGTTACAAAAAGCATTCTATGAGTTTTCATAGTTTGAAAACATTTTAATACATTATCATCACTAACTAGAACAAAAAGATCTATCTCAACAAATATGACTAAACTTTCATTCAAAAGTTCCCATATTATTGCGCCACTTCCTCGCACGCTTTTTCCAACAAAATTTTAAACGCTTTAAAGTCACAAAATAACTCCACAAGCAAGAACAACAAATTGTTCACCAAATGGCCAAAAAACTATTACATTCAACATTTCAACTATTTATTACTTCCTCCGTTTTTTTTTTCAATTGTAACAATTGAGTTTTCACGCTAAGTAAATGCACAACTTTTAACTGTTTTAACACTTAATATTTTAAAAAAGTATAAAATTTGATATTTTGAGAGTATATAATTATATATGGAGACGATTCTAACAAAACCCCACACATAGCTATATTTTTCAGTAATGTAAAAATCACAATAGATAGTGAAAGAGTGGTGGATGAATAGTGTAAAAATCCATATTATGTAATATAAAAAGAACGGAGGAAGTACAATATACGTAAAACAATCAACATATTGCTCAACTAATGTGAACTAACATTCCAACTATTTCCATTTAAAGAATTTCAAACATCAAGCAATAACAACAATTTTGTCGCCCATATACCCAAGTATTACTAACTATTTATAATTAATATAATCTCCAAACAAATTTAAACAATTTAATACATGTTGTAATGTTTACAAACATAAATGAAAAAAAAAAAACCCATAAATGAAAAAAATCAAGCAATTTGTTCTTTTTTGACTGCTGGAGGCAAAGGCAGAGGTATAAGACTAGATAAAAGTGAAACCAAAAGAAAAGAAATGAAAAAAAAGAAGAAATAAAACATGCTCTGGGAGACGGAGTAGAACCCCCCGACCTCGCGCCCAAAGGAGACGATTTCAAGTGAGAGACAAAACCATCTCGCTCCACTCAGTTTTGATGTTATCTGTTGCACGCAAACTGTATATATTTGATTCCTAATTTTTCTTTATTTGAAAAAAAATGGAAAAACTGCAAAAAAAAAATTCCAAAATTCATTGGGTTCATCTGAACCCAGTGAACCCATAGTAGATCCTCCCCTGTTATGTCCTATACTCAAAACATGAAACAAGATGTATATTAGAACAATAAACAAGAAAGTACCTACCAATAAGTAAGAAACAAGAGTTAAAAATGATTGGCATGAGGTGGTGAAAACAATTGTCTTAGAAGACAATTTCAGTCTACATGGATGTAGTAGAAAATGATTGTCCTCTATGATTAGCAGCACATTTTTGAAAAATTGTGTGCACTCAATAACTTTTACCCAAAACGAGGAAAATGGAGAAAAGAAGTGTTTGTAACATTCAGTGGATATTCAACTAACATCCAGTCAACACAATAAATAGGCAATGATTAGAGATTAAGGAAATGAGAGAGACCCACGGACAATTTACTGACAAGAAATCACTTGACAATAATTATAAAATCGAGCTATATAAGGGAAGATAATCTTGAAGCAATTATTTAGAAAAGCAAAGTTAAACGAATGCATTCTGAAAATGAAATGCCGCGAACAAAGACCAAAAGACAATTTAACGACAAGAAATCACTTGGCAATAATTATAAAATCGAGCTATATAAGGGAAGATATATATGAAGCAATTATTGAAAAAACAAAGTTAAATGAATGCATTCGGAAAACGAAATGCCGCAAATCTTCATGTGGTCCATGATTCCTCTAACACTTTACCAAACAATAATCGACATAAAACACTCACTTAAATTGATAAACTTTATATTAATTCTTCTCATGTGAGACCGATGTTCTCTTAAAATAGAAGATTTTAATCTTTAAGCTCAAGTTTGTCTAAGAAGACGAATAAAACTTAAAATCCACCAGTGATTCATTACAAAAGTTCGGTAATTAGGGCAAGATTCGGTATTCTTGTGGTTTTACTGTTTTTTGGTTTTTTGATTTTCAAAGTCATATGATATATGTCCTATAATGAATAAAAAATTGAGTCAAATTTATTTGAACACGTGATGATTTTAAAATTCGACAATTCAAAAGTAAAAACCACTGGTTTAGTGTTTTTGGTTTTTAGTTTAAATGCGGAAAAACAAAAACGATAATCGACGGCCCTAAGTTAACGATTCTCCTACTTCTACGAAAAAAAAATAAAAATGGATCAGTAACCAACTTCCTAATGAAGCCAATTGGCCATCTCTTCCCTATTTGAACCCAACGACCCAAAAAACTCAAACCCCAAATTTAATCAAAATACTACTAAACACAAAATTATCTTCTTAACCGTCCGATATCCTCAAATACCAATCATGAAAAAAATCCAACGGTTCAAAAAAGCCGTCAAATATCTTAGCATACTCCCGCTCACACCATATAACTCATTAATCATAATCAGAACAAAAAATTTATGTCATCTGAAAACACTGCGAAAAAAGAAAAAGAATTAAGCAGCGCAAAGAAGAAAGACGAAGAAAACTCAACCCTCAAACTCAAACCCCCAAAAAAACCAATTTCTTGTCTCTTTCTCTCTCCTCCAAATCCATCATTTTCTCTCTCTATCTCCATCTCTTCATCCTCTAGCTACTTCATTTCTTGAGGAGTGAGAAAATTGTTCGTCACTTTAAATCAGTTTAATCGGCGAATTTCGAATTGTTAGGGTTTTTCGATTCTCTCTCCTCTTTTGGTGGTTTTGGAAGCTTGATTTTGAGCGATGGAGCATGCAATTCTGAGATTTTAGCTTCAAGAAAGGTTTAGCGGAAAAGGCTAGGGTTTTTGTTGATTTTTTCGGCTGCATTTGTTACTCGTTTTACTGGTTTTGCGTTTGAGTGAGTGTGTTTTGGTCGAAATTTGGTTCGATCTTTGGATGGATTCGCGAGATTCAACTTCATCGTCGCCGATGAATGTGGTTAGAGAAGGTGCGGATGACGATGGTGCTCTTTCAGTCACTGCTATGCTCGCCAAAGAAGCTTTTATGTTTTTTCAATCTGATAAGTTTTCGGAATGTGTTGATGTATTGCATCAATTGTTGCAGAAGAAGGAAGGTGATCCAAAGGTATATTTGTGTTTTTTTGCTTATATCATTTGTGGTTTAGTTCACATTTTTATTTTATGTGTCATTTGAATTGAGTTTTCAGCCTTTGAAGTTCACTTGTTTCGTCGTTTTTGAATTGCGAATTCGATTCATTTTATTTGGATAAGTACATTTGTTTTAGTTCATAATTTGTTCTGGAGGTGGCTCTTATACTGAATTATTAGGTGTTACTGTACATGTGGTTTTAATGGATTTTTGAACTTGTGAAGATTACTGGTTTCCTCATGTTGTGGTTTCGATCCACTATATTAGATTGGGGAGATAATCTGGTTACTTCCATTTAGTTCGTGTGAACGGGCAAGAAGAACTTTCTTTGGAGTCAATGTGTGAGATTTTGAAGTTTTCTGGTTTGAGGTTTCTCGGTGTTGCCTTTTTAGCTTTGGTTCAAAACTTTTGCATAGGTGAGCAACATGATCAGATCACTTCAGCTAGGGCATAGTAATTTGCTTTGGAGAAGTACATGTCTTAAGGTTGAGAGGCTTAGTTTTTGTGTACCGTGAATAGCTATTGTTCTTGCTGAAAATTTTATGATACTAGTGTGAGGTGCTCTCACTTGGATTCTAGAGTTTGAGAGATTGGAGCTGTTAGCAAGGAGTATATTCTAGATGATCATTTGAGGGTGGGAATTTTAATTATGTAGTTTTCGGTGGTAGGTTATATTTTGAGTGGATATGCATGAGTTGGTGGTTCTATTCTTATTTTATAGATAAGGACAGTTGGAAGTTCTACGTGGTAATGTCTGTGATTGAAATTCCTCCTTTTTGGGTGAAGTTTATGAACTGATAGTTCTGATTGTTTTCTTTCAAGCATTTGTTCAATCCACTACCACTTGCTGAAATGTAGAGGCAAATTGTCTCTTGAATTTGTCAATTTTAAGTTGCAAGTCTCTTAGCCAAAAATGTGTCGTTACTATTGGATATATGTTTGTGACTGCAACAAGCGGATCTATGAGATACTGTGTCCTGGGACTTTTAATAGGAGGGAACTTGAAAATTCTTTGTGGTAATGTGTGGGAGACTACCTTTTTTTTTTTTTTTTTTTTTTGGTTTTGTTCAAGTTTAGGAATTTTCTAGCTTGATCTGCTAACTAGTGCCGCTTTCCCAATGACTAGTAGTCTTTGGAAGATTCACCTGGCTTTCTGGTTTCGTAATTCTTGGATATGAATTTAGTTTGCTGCAACTGTATAGTAATAATTATTTGCTTTTAGCCAGGGAATACGTATTAGGCTATTAGCATATATGTTCTGATAGTTGATGCCCATGTAAAAGATGTGTTGGATAAATTCCAATGCTACATGGATCCTGGAATGCGATAAGTTATGATACTGACTATGTACTGGGGTGCTATTGGATACTTAGCTACGCTGAAGTATCCATAAGTGCTCTACTTCATTGTTTAACATGTACGAGTTCACATTTTTCTGAAAAGGTTTCCAGACTGGTGAGTAAATTAGGTGACACTAATTAAATATCAATAAGTGCTCCACTTCATCTTTTAACATGTACCAGTTCTCACTTTTCTGAAAGGGTTCTAGACTTGTGAGTGAATTAGGTGACACTAATCAAATCATACGTCCTTCTTTGGACCACAATGTTGCCTTGTTTGTATGGGAGTCATTGCTTATTTTCTTATATGAACAAATTTGTTTAAATAAAACCAAGATCTTTAAGTCATTTCCTAAGGATAAAAAAAACAGATCTTATAGTCGTAGCAGTAATCATCAAAGTGGAGGTTCAACAAGTTGGGTGTTTGGCAGCTGAATGACTGCAAGCTGGTTGTTGAGGTTTTCGCTCTCTAGGGTTGCCACCATCATTTCTCTGTTTATTCCTTTTATCTATAAGCTCTTCACTCCCTGCTCATGCAATGAGATAAGTGGAGTGAACTGCTGTGGATTGCATGAGATGGCATTAACTGCTCTTGGGGTTCCTTTTGTCTTCTTTTCCATTTATTTTCTGTTTCTCTTTACTGTATTATTGTTTCATTCTACCTTTCTGGTGTATGTTCCTTTATATCATTAGCTTGTCATCGTGCCCTTCAAATATCTATCATCATCTCTTTCTTGTATCTCTGCGGTCCTCTTTTGAATATATCAATTACCGAAGAAACAGAATTGGTTGTGTAGAGTAATCTGGACCTATATGAAGTAGTAAACTTAACTTAGGGGTTAACAACTGATTTTGTAACTTCCAGAATCTGATTACCAAATCAAATAGTAAAAGGGAGGACTTCTGAGCTTTATAATTGGCCAACATGAATTCTGAGTCCCCAAAATAATTCTGTGCTTGTATCTCCGCTACTGAGAATCAACTTATATTGTTATCAATAAGGGTGTGAGCAACACTGTTTAAGTGGATGTTTGTGAAATAAGTCTAATGAAAAATAGCACTATGTTGTGAGGTACTGAGCAGATCCAAGGCGTGAAGTTAGGTGTATGAAGCCTGATTTTGAGAGTTACATGGCTTTTTGTTTGAGACCCGCAAAAGAAATAGCCTATCATGAGGAAGCTCTTAAAACATGAATAAGACACTATGGATAGTAAATAACATAGATTAGAGGGCAGCAGTTTCCATTTCCTTCATCCTGTAAATTTGAGAGTCCCGTCATGCATATTCAGGAACTTCCTCATGCAGTTAGCGAACGCTTTTTATCCTTTCCTAAAACCAATACAAGTTTCATGAGTTGCTTTATCGGTTGTTGTTGTGGCTTATCTATATTTTGTCGTAACCAATTTGATTATTAAGTTAATATATTATAGAGGTCACTCTATCGAAGTTATGGCCAAAAGGTAAATTACCTGGTCATTTGTTATGGCCCGTATGACAGAAAAGCTCCAAAATTTGCTGTAATTTTACCAATTATCGTGCTGTTTCACTCCTAATCTAAGCAGGTTCCGGGTATTGAATGGAATTAGCGTGTCATGTCATATATTATAAACGGTTTTTTCACCGGGTACCCTGTGGTTTTTCAAAATTCATGGGGTACCCCTGCTTTTAAAATGCACTAGGTACCCTTGAGGTTTGGTAAAAATTCTTGAAATGCCCCTTGCCGTTAAGTTTCCGTCAGCTTAGTTAGGTTTCGTCCAAATCATTCATATTAACCCAAATTAACTCTAATTAACCCTATCTCTAATTACTTTAAACCTCCACCACCATCCCTGGCCCCCCTACCCCCACCACCACCCAACCACCACCACCTCCCCTGCCCCACCACCACCCAACCACCACCACCTCCCTACCCCACCACCACCTCCCCTACCCCACCCCACCCCCCCGCAGCCCCACCCCCCCTCCCCCCACCGCAACCCCACTCGATTCCCCCCCCGGGTCGAATTCCCCACCCTTCAAATGAACTATCTTGTATCGAGCTCGAAAATTTAGCCCGTCAGGTATGGTTGTTGTCGGATCCAGTAAAAGTGGGATTAGCCCGCTGTTCTCCTCTCTCTCTTCTTCTCGCGGTTGTTGTCGGTGTTGCTCTCCTCTTAGCCAAAACAAAACACACACACTCACGCGAAGGGAGGGAGGATGAATGGGCTGCTGTGCTACTGTTTCGAATTTTAACATCAAAAAAACAATGTTGAAAAACGATCTTCTCGCAAACCCCAAAATAAAAAACCCTCGGAATCAATTGTAGAACCTCCATTGGAGGAATTCAATTTACCAACGATATCTTGATTGAAATTTTGAAAAGATTGCCATTGAAATCGCTTGTGCGCTCAACTTTGTATTTGTAAGTCTTGGTTCTCTCTCCTCACTTCTCCAACTTTTCTTTCAACTCTTGCTACTTTTAATTTGAGGAATTCAAATGATACCCGGAAATTTCAATTGTTCGGGAGAAGCCATTAATATTCACAGTGAAGATTGTTGTACGAAATTCACGGTTTATAATAATAGTAATTTTTTTGTTGAAGAAAACTGAATTTGGTGCCCAGTTGGTAAAAAAACACCATGTTGTTAGTTATCGCTGATGGGTTGGTTTGTTTGTTTGATTTTTATTCCCGGAAATGGAGCCGTTGATTTTATGGAACCGCTTCAATTAGGAAAGCCCTTGTTGCTCCTGTCCCTGTTGATGGTACTATGGTGGAGTTCACGCCTGGTGGATTCCCCAAATTGATTTTCGGGTTCAGATATGATTCATCTTCAAATGGTTACAAGGTGGTTCAGATTTCGTATCATAATGGTGGTTGGGGTGTTTCGGATGGGTGCTGCGGGGAGGGCAAAGGGGGTGATGCGGGGAGGGCGAGAGGGGGTGCTGCAGGGGTGGGGGAGGGGAGGTGGGCTGCGTGATTGGGGGAGGGGTGGGGGAGGGGGAGGGTAGGGGCTGTGGTTGGGTGGTTAGGGTTAGGGTTAGGGTGGGGGGTTAGGTGTTAGGGGGTTAGGGTTAGGTTTAGGGTTTTGGGGTTAGGATTAAAGGGGTTAATTAGGGTTCAAAGGGTTAATTAGGGTTAATGACTAACGGAATCATGACACCGTTAGTCATTAAGGGCATTTCATGCATTTTGTGGAAATAGTAGGGGTTCTTGGTGCATTTTTAAAAAACAGAGGGTACCCCATGAATTTTAAAAAACCACAGGAATTCTTGGTGAAAAAACCGTATTATTAAATATAATATAAGACATGCGGTAATACTTTCATCTTTTTTTTTTTTTTTTTTTTGGACATGGCTCGTTACTTTTTGGAGGCCGGGATAATTTGTTCATCATTAGGTTTCTTAGGTGGACATGAGGAACATTGCCAGATTTGATATTTTCATTCTTGTCTGCTTTTGGTGGCTGTTATCCCTTTAATTTTGTTTGCTTTTGAATATATTCAGAAGGAATTGCTAAGATGATTCTTCATGTTAAGTTCACATTGATGATAATACAAATAAAGTTTATTTTGGCCATTTTGTTTTTATTAAACTGTATTAGATTCAGATTGAGGTTTGGATTATATGGATATGACTTGAAGAGTTCTGTTATTTAACTGAGTTTATGCTAAACACTGAGTGTGTATTATCGTGCTTGATTCACTAGTGGAAGATCTTGATTATCCCTTATAGGGTCATTTGATCATGTTTGTATTATGTTACAGATTCTGCATAATATTTCGGTCGCAGAGTTTTTGCGTGATGGATGCTCAGATCCAAAGAAATTGGTCGAAGTCCTTGTCACTGTTAAGGTATGGAATCTCAACTCTGTACTTGCTGCATTCGAGCTGTTCTGATACTATAGCAGCCTATCATCTCTTATGTGATATGCAATGACGATTTATATCAAGTTGTTGGAAGAAATAGACGGAGAATGATCCGTATGGTGGCAACAAGCTGCTTGTGAATGTATCTTTCTTTCGATTTTCTTTAGTGCATTAACATTTCTGTGGTACTCCATGTTTATCATGATAGCTTTCTTGCTTCTGGATACTTTTATTTTGATGAAGCTTTAGGCAAATTTAGTTTGGAATATTTGAAATGTGGTTGTACTAGGAGCAAACCATGATTTAGGTAAATATAAAAATGGTGAGGCTTGAGTTGACTCCTCCGGTCTCATAAAAGTGGTGGATTTAATAATAAAAACCCTAATGGATAAATTAAGTTGGGTTTTGAGTAGTTTTTTTACTATTTCAGAGAAAGAGTGAAGACCTTGCACGCACATCCAGAGAGCAATCAGATGCTGCTGCTCAGGGCTGCTAATAAAGTCATTACAGGAGCCAAAGGAACTAATAATTTGGCGAACAGTCCCAGTACAGTTTCACTGATGAATTTGATGCATCTGTGGCGGCCCTAAACATTGTACGTATTATGTGGCATCTCACATCCGTGATGTTTATCTATACTGTACCATATATTGATGTTTTGGGTAGATCGGCAGAGATTAATTCTGTGGGCTTGCTAATTATGGTTCCAGGCAACTGTCTTATTCCACCTTCATGAGTATTCAAAGGCATTGTCAGTTTTGGAGCCACTGTTTCAGAATATTGAACCCATAGATGAGGTATGCCTTTTTTTTTCTGTTTTCCGTACATACAAATGTGCAATTTTCTCAATCCTTTTTTTTGGTTTTTAATTGTTGATGCAGACTACAGCTCTTCATGTTTGCCTCTTGCTGCTGGATGTTGCCTTAGTGACTCAAGAAGCTTCTAAATTTTCGGTAAGTCTGTAATACTGTGAATGGGTAGAATTATTGTTGATTCTCATTTTATATCATCAGTGTATGACAAACTGTTTCTGTTTTGCAAGCCTTGTTCACATTTAATTTTTATGAATATATACACCTTTTTGCCATCACAATCTCCGTTCTTATTGGGGAATATAATTTTGTTGTTATTAACTGCGTGCTTGAAGAATGGATGAGAGATGGTGAATAGTAAGCATCGTATCCATGATAACATCTCTGGAGGATAATCTTAAACATTTAGCTCTGATGAGTCTTTAAAGGCCGTTTATGATTTTGTTTTTTTTTTAACTTAAGAAACAGTAATCAATATGATGAACATAGATGACCTATTGGAATCAATATCAAAATTATTTGTTTTGCTCAATTAGTTTCTGCAGTGATTTAACTTTTGGAGGAAGCAGTAATATTTTGTTATTGTATACTGCTACTTTTAGTAACATATATGACCTATTGAAACAAGTGCGGAAAGTATCTGTTCTTTTCAATTAGTTTCTGTAGTGGATGACTTTTAGAGGAAACAACAATTCTTTCATAGTGACCTGTGAGTATGGAATTAAATTTCACACCGCTTTTCCGTTTTATTATGTCCTGAACCTTTTTTTTTTTTTTGAGGGGAGGGGGTATGTGGCAGGTACTGTAACCTTTAAGTGGGGATTTCACCAAAACTTGTGGAAGATTACATATTCCCTCAATGTTGTGAAACTCTTTGCTACTTTCCTGCTCTGGTTATTTCCTCCCCTCATCCAACACAAGGCCGAGGTTGTTGAAAACTAATATGATCTGACTTCTGAGAGAGCATAGTGGATAGAGATCTATGTGACCCAGTAATTGATGCACCAGAGGTTGCTCTTGTATTTGTTTTTTTGGGGGTACTATTAGATGTAGGGAGTGGCAGAGTGGTAAAAGGTGGAATGTTTATGATTATGGATTGCATATGATGCTCTTTGTGAAGATTGCTTGGTAAGTGACTTTCTTTGTGCTTATAGCTTATTGATGGGGGTTTACCTTAGATTTGATTACTGTTGGAAGTAGGGGAGGGCGCGACAATACTCCTATTCATGAAGCTTGCTTTGGAAATTACATTTTCCTGTGCTCATAGCTTATTGGTACGCATATGAGATATTGAGATTGATATTGGGTTTACTTCAGATTGGATTACTGTTAGATGTAGTGGACGTTAGAGCGAAAAATAGGTGGACTGTTTATGTTTCTGGAGTGCATTTGATGCTCCTCTTTGTGAAGCTTGCTTTGCAAACGAATCTTTAAGGAGTATCCATAGGCTATTGGTCGCAGTTGAGATTGAGACTGTGTTCTCGTCACCTTAAAATATAAGTTTGAGGTTTAATAAGTTTAGATGAATTCATACAAGTTTTAACACTTTATAAAATGAACTTCAATAAGTTCGAATAAGTTTAGATAAGTTCAAGAGATTCAGGTGAAGAGAATGCACTTTGATAGGGGTTTGCTTTAGACTGTGCACAAGAAAACGTCATCTAGTAGCTGTGGTAAATGGCCTGTAGCATCAATCATAGACGAACTTTGCTCAATGACATTGACTTGTCAGCCGAACATTGTTCTTTAAACAAACTTTGTTCAATGCCTTTGTTTTCTCATGTTCAGGATAATTGCTTCCTTTTGTCAGGAAACTGGTGAGCATGGGGTAAAAGTCTTTTTGTGCTAAAAAAGACACTTACTGATCCTTGTAGCTAATTATTAGGGTTCAGACCTATGATACTCGGACACAACATTTTGGTTGGAGTACCGGTTACTATACGACCTAACACGGATCTGGGTATGGAAGATGAGTTTGATACGTCAATTTGCACTCGGATATGGCTGGATCTGGGAGGAGGGTAATTGTTGAAGAGAGAGGAGACAGATTACCTTATCTGTAAACCCTAGTTCTGATAATTCAAAGAAAAATATACGATTTTATTTCTTGAGATATTGGGGGTTTTACCTGGGAGGTTGAATACTTGCTATAGTCTGGATTTTTGTCATCATAATTCATTTTATTACCCACTTCTTCGGCAATGTAGAGGAGAGAGAGAGAGGTGAAAGGTGCTAGAAAACAGAAAGTCAAGATTTCTGGCTTCTTTTTTTTCATCTAATAATTTGATGTGTGTGAACCAAAAAAAATAAAGCAGGACAGCTGTAGAGTTCACTTCTTGCTCTCTCTCACCCAGCTATACAGTAAACCAGGGGCTCATTATTTATTGCTTTTTTTTATACTTTTTGATTTTTTTTAAACTATTAATATGGGAGCCTTTAAATTTAAAACTCAAAAATGATTTTTTTTTTAAATATGTAACTGCTGTATCCTCGTATCCATGTCCAAATTTAGGATGGTGTCTCCGTATCCAAAAATTTCAAAATTAGCGTGTCGGACACTCGGATCCACACGAGTATAAAAGCCTGATATTTTCTGTGGAATATACTAACCTCTTTGGAGAATGGAGAGTTCAGGTTTGTTTTTGTCACAAAGTAATTATTGCCTTAAAAAATCTGGGGTACTCTTGCCATAAAAAAACCCTTGTAACAGGGGACAGCAGCTAAACATCAACTGACAATCCTGTATGTTTTCTGTAAATTATGCTAACCTCTTTGGGTACATCAGGTTGGTTGTTGTCGAAAGTAATTATTGCCTTGTGATTTTGGGGTATTCCTGCCATAATAAAAATGTTCTTGGGTATGCCCTTTTTAGCTCGTTTTTATCCATAGTATTTATATTCTGTTCATATACTAATTCTAGGGTTCTGCAAAGCATTGCGTTATTATATTGCAATTAAGATTTTTATTTGAGACAGACTATTTGGTTTTCGAAGAGCCAGAAGCCCTTATGATTATACTAGAAAGACAGCCAGTGTAGTTGCAGTTGTAATTATCAGTGTATTTTTGTTATCTTGATGTTACTCTTGAGTCTGGTTTTTTTGTTTATTCCTCGTTTGTGATTAGAATCCACCCTTTTTTTCCTTCAGGATGTAATAAGTTATCTTGAAAAGGCGTTTGGAGTAAGTTATATGCTCAACCAAGCTGATGGTGGAAGCACAGGGCAACACCAAACTTCAAACCTTGTCTTGAAGTCCACATCAATTCCCAACAACTCATCAGCCTCAGATGACTTCAACCCTGAAGGGACGGTCTCTGGAATTACCTCAGAAGGTTCCTTATCAAGAACATTATCCAGATGAAACAATTGAATATGAGACCTTGTTATCAACACTCGATATCAGTGGGCAGAATATATCTAGGGCATCTAATCTTTCAACATCGAGTGATCTCTTAAGAGCTGATCGCTCTACTCCCACCATTAATTTGAGGTTGCAGTTGCCCCTGTACAAGATACAGCTTTTGCTTCTCACCAGAAATCTGAAGGCCGCTAAGCGTGAAGTTAAGCTGGCAATGAACATTGCACGTGGCATAGATTCTTCTAGGGCTCTACTACTTAAGTCACAGCTTGAATATGCCCGTGGGAACTACCCTAAAGCATTCAAGCTTCTGAGAGCATCAAATAGCCAATCAGATGTTGGAAGCTCAATCATAAGCAACAATAACACTGGGTGTATCTACTATCAACAGGGAATCATCACATATCAAGCATATTCTTCCATAAAGCCCTTAGCAGTTGTTCATCTCTTTGGAAAGAGAAGCCCCGCAAGCTGGTGACATTTTCCCAAGACAAATCTTTGCTTATAGCCTACAATTGTGGTGTGCAATACTTGGCCTGTGGCAAACCTGTACTTGCAGCGCGATGCTTCCTCAAAGCTAGTTTTGTTTTCTACAGCAAGCCTCTTCTGTGGCTTCGACTTGCAGAATGCTGCCTAATGGCACTAGAAAAAGGACCCTTAAAGCATGGTGAGCCCCCCTAGAAACGAGTCACAGTTGAACGCCCAAGTTATTGGGCAAGGAAAATGGAGACATCTTGCCTTTGAGAATGGTTCTTTGAGAAATGGGATCGTGAGTTCCGATGACAAGGAAGATTTAGGTCTTGATAATAATAATAATAGCAAGCCAAAACTATCAATGTCATTTGCCCGACAGTGTCTTCTTAATGCCCTTCACTTGCTAGGCAATTCTGAGTTTAAACATACCAAGTCTCTTTCATTGACAAGATCTTCCTCTGAGGAAAATGACACTACTGATGTATCATCAAAGAACCCGGGACACAAGAATTTGGGAAGCAATGACCTGAAGTCTAAAGACACAGCAGGCTCAGGTCAAGTTAATGCAAATGGGGACGCAAGAGAGCAGAGAGGTGGAGCTCATTCTAATACAGCCGCAGCAAACGCCCTCTCTGAGTATGAGGAGATTTGTAGAAGAGAAAACCAGAAGATCAAGCAGGCTGTTCTTATTGATTTGGCATTTGTCGAGCTTGAATTAGGAAATCCACTCAAGGCGCTCACTACAGCTCTGTCTCTGCTGAAAATTCCTGAATGTTCTAGAATGTATGTCTTTTGGGGTCATATTTATGCAGCCGAGGCCCTTTGCTTGCTGAACAGACCGAAAGAAGCTGCTGAGCACCTTTCAACTTATTTGTCCGGTGGAACACTGGAATTGCCGTACAGTGAAGAAGATTGCAGACTGTGGCAGGCAAAGAAAACTCTGGACGCTGATGATCGAAATACTGGGCAAACTGCTGCTAGGGTCCCTTCATCGGAGGAGCAACAAGATAACGTGTTTCTCACTCCTGAGGAAGGTCAGAGGAGCACTTTATGTTAATTTAGCTTCCATGCTCGTTTTACAGGGAGAATTTGAGCAGGCAAGTCGGTATGCAACACAAGCTTTGGCGACTCTGCCTAACAGCCAAGAAGCCGCACTTATGGTAGTTTATTTGGATCTGAAGTTGGCCAAACCTCGTGAAGCTCTCGCCAACTTGAAACGTTATTGTCGGGTTAGATTCTTGCCCTTCACTTCAAGATCAAAAGCCGGTTCTTGATCTTTATTGTTGGGTTTCTCTTCATTTTCTTCTCATTTTGCATTAGTCGTGTAGTCCATACCGCAGTGCCCGTTTATGACAGGTAGGTAACCCAGTCCTTACAAAGTATTTGTAACATAAATATAGTTCAATTGAGAGAATAAAGCTTCTCATTTTTCCAATTTTTTCCTTTTTTAATTTTGTCTCCTAGATTTACCTGTAGGGTTCGAGGAAATGGGTGTGGCTTGGCCAACATTTTCGTTTAGGTCAGTGGAATGCCTGCCATAATGTCATTTAGAGTCCTTTTAGATGTGATTTGTAGTTATTGAATTGTTGATGTTTTTAGTGGCTGATCATTTCTATGTTCATTGGGAAATAGAAAAGGAGCACCTTGGAGCTCTTTCCATATAAATTTAGTCAGATATCCTTCCAACTTTTCTATTGTTTTTTTAACAACAAAAGGAACTTTTCTGTTGTTCATGCTATACACATATGTTGCCTTTTGAAATTTAAGAAATAGATCCGTCTTCCCCTTATTCCTCTTCCCCTTCGACGTTACGACGTAGGATGTTTTATTTTGAGGTTTAGGCCTCTCTAATTAAAATGCTAAACTAAAAATGTTGGGGTTTGCTAGTTGAAAGACTTCTTCCTTTGCAGATATAGACACATTCACACATAGTAAGGCAATATTGATGGCTATAAGAATTTTTTTACCTGAATTAGTCATCATGTTATAATTAGTAAAATTGAAAAGAAGATACCAGTTATCTTTTAAAAGAATAATTGAAGATAAATTCAACTTCATACTTATATAGTGGATCAATTTATGCTCTTAAAGATTTAAAATCAAGAGAGCACTATAAATTTTGAGACTTGGGACTTTTAATAACGATTAAACTATTGGAAAGAAATCAATACAACATATCAAATTTTGATTATGAATAAGAAACTAACGCTAACTTATTGTTGACTTAAATGACTGGTATATCATAGAACGAATAAAAAGTTTAAGGAGTAGCTTGGATCCAACGTAGAAAAAAACTAAAATATGGGGGTATCTTACAAAAAAAACCCTATTTAATCTACACAATTTGACTTTACTGGATTATGAAATTCTTAAGATTCACGAAAATCATAATTCATTTTCTTTCTTTGCAAAGAATGTAGATATATTACGAAAAGTTTTTTGTAAACTTGACGAAAATTTAGCCTCTACTAGTAAAACAAAATAACTTTGTAATTTGTGCTTTAGCATGCATGAATGTCAAAATGTTGTAATCTTTCATTAACACATGATGTATAAATTATGTTATTTTACGTAAAGGATGCCAAGTTGCCAACATCCTCCAGAAGTAATTAGTCTTCTCAGTTCAGAAATAAAGAGTAAGCACTATCGTTTATGTGAGAGGCTTTTTTTTAGACAGTGTTTCACTTATGAACGGAGGAAGTAATTATTATTATTACTACTTCTTAAGGTACCAACAATAAACATCCTGTTAAATGGCAAAGAATAATACTTTTCTTATCAGAAAGAACAAACTTAACATATAGTACTATAATTCTTAGAATATACAATCCCAAGAACTATAGTATATTTCTGAATTTCTCGAACTTTTTTTGATCTAGCTAGTTAAAGAAAACTAAGAATCATGTCTTTTGCTTTGCCTTGAGTTTAAGGCATGCCCTTTCCAACCCCACAAAGAAGCTTCCTTACAAGAAAGGAACCAAAACGTTGCAACTCTAAGTTCATATATAAAGGGGATAAACCCTCTGCCATAATCTACACCTTTCTTCATTGAACAGCTTTTTTTCTGTACTACAAATAATTTCTGTGATTTTTGTTTCTTAATTTTTTCCTATCAATAACTTGCTAAATAAAGATATATAATATGGCCAACGAGTCGATGAAACCTGCTGCCACTTTGCTTTTGCTTCTCAACTTCTGCATGTATGCTGTGCTTTTGGGCATTGGTGGTTGGGCTATGAATCGTGCAATTGATCATGGTTTTATCATCGGTAATAATTATTTCTGATACTTCTATAAATGTTGCACATTTTTTTAGTAGATTATAATTCGATGTTGATTTGGTTCTCCCTATACATCTTTTTCACTTTAACTATTTACGCCTTGTTCACTTCACCTAATTAAAATATACACATATTTGTACTGATAAACAATTCTTTTTAGTGATTGATTGAAACTATATTTCATTGGTTAAAAGGTGAGATATACTGATTTTTACGAGTTTTATAGTATCTTTCTTTTATGCATTCATTATACCGGTTTATATTGATTTTATGGTGTTTTATGTTTTTTTGGGGTGATTGAGACCGACTTTTACAAATTAAAACTGATTTTTACTAATTATTATGATCTTTAAGCTGAAGTGATAACATCCTCAAAAAAAAAAAAAAAGCTGAAGTGATAACATTGACCATGTTTAGTCATCTATATGTAAAGACTAAACAAATATATATGTATATGATCATATGAGATATATTAAAAAATTCTTTACAATGCGTATTTTTAGAATTTAAATATCTCATTAATTTTTTTTACTAATACGTAAACAAAGACATTTTTAGAGGAAAAAAAAACATATTATTCAATATTTGTGTCATAAAGTATTTATAAAGATTAAAGGTATTACTTTCTTATTTGTTTTTAATAGTTACTGGCTTTGCTTTTCATTGGAGCTAAGACAAAATCTGTTAAAATAGGAGAGAGAAGTTGTATAAAGGTAAAAGTTGGCGTCAACTAATACTGAATAAATGATGTAAAAAATGGTGTATAGAAAGTTGGGGCCATAATAAGTAAAATGATCATTGAAAATTTGGATATACAATGGGGGCAAATAGTGGGAATGATGATTGAAAATTTACGCTTATAGAAAAAACAAGAATAGAATTATTAAAAAGAATCGGTCTTAAAAAGGAAAGCAGTACCTATTAAAAAGAAACGGAGGTAGTATATTTATGTTATATCAATATGTAACTCTTATAATTGAAAACAGGTCCAGGATTACAGCTTCCAGCACATTTTTCACCCATTCACTTCCCCATGGGAAATGCTGCGACTGGATTTTGTGATGTTTGCTTTAATAGCTGGGTTATGGGTGCTGCTTCGATGCGTATCAGGCTTCATCCACCTCCGTGCATGGAGCCATGAAAGCTCACCCGCTACCGTCACAGTTGCTACAATTGCTTGGACTCTAACTCTTGGCTATGGGGTAATTATAACCATTTTTCATTCTCTTCATTTTTAATTCGATATCAAGATATACCACCCTCCGTTTTTTAACTGTATATTCGCTTTGATTTTGTAAAATTATTCAGCATTTTGGACCTAACGAATTTACATTTTACTTACTAATATATTAACCAAAACAAGTTCCCTTTAACCTAATTAGTTGTTTTTATTAGAAGTTAGTAGAGCCACAATGGTTGGTGACCATCCCGCGATTAAGGTCGGGTGTTCGGCTTCTTTAATCGGCTGACGATTTATAGAGTTTGTATAATAATGTTCTTGCAGCGGTGTAAATAAAAACCTACATGCTTAGTGTAGTGTGCTCCTGTGTAGTAGCTACAAGGAAGTTATGTCTTGAGGTGATTATACTCCGACCAAAAAAAAAAAAAAAATTATTAGCTGTTTTAATAAAAGAAATAGTATAGTGTTAAATTGTTAATATGTATTAATAGGTCAACACTTTGTGGTTGGTCGACGTGTTATGTGAAAGCTAAAGCCAAAAAAATTTATCGTGGAAGACATAAGTGCTAGAAAATTGAACTCCAAATCCAAACTCCATCTATAGTTTACCCACCTTAGTTTATACAATTTCTAAGACACACTTTCGACGATCAATGTTTTCATATAATATAACTAAAATTATAAAAATGATATTTTAATTGTTCACATTGACGATAAATACAATGTAACAAAATCATCGAATCTACAGTAATGTGTTATTTTCTAGGCCATAATAAACTACACGTAATAATAGCTACCTAACCTATGTTAATATTTCCTAAACATAGTAATGTATAGTCATAAACATATTATTACCCTTCAAAAAAATAAACATATTATTAAATCATACAAATTTTCTTGTATAAAGCTCTAATAATCTAATTTATGACTAGCTTCAGTTGTAAGGAAATCCAGCTACATTACAGAAACGCTCGACTGATGGCAATAGAAGCACTTAAGCATAATCCTCTCCGTCACGCAGCTCTTATACATTCCTGTACTTCATGGACCATCTGTCTAAAATATTTGGATTATACCCTTTTCTTTCTTTATTTTCATTTTTTACTATTTTGGGTTGAAAGGAATTGTTCTGAAATTTGGTTGATTTTTGTTTCTTTGCTAAATTGTGGTTATTTATATGTTTTATTTGAGTGTAACCCAGTGAATAAAATTATAAGACATCATTACTTTTTTACGCTTGTATAGTTGTTTTACCATGAAGCTTTGTAAAATCCCGTCAACAAAAAAATGAAGCAATGTAAAATGCCTTCCAAATGATTACTAAAAAATAAAAAGAAAAACAAAAATCCATGATTCATAGGCTACACTTAAAAAGATATTCATCAACTCAAATAACATAAAGGTTTAGTTGTTCTTATAAATATTAGCAATTATATTAGCAATTAATTAATAGTACTTGAACATTGTTGTCTGGTGTTATCACCAAGTCCTTATTAAGAGATAAGTAGAGTTTATGTCAATCTTTCATAAGTCTACGTTATATAGTCTTTGCGTTAAATTTCAAGTGTCGAAGTTGCTAACATTGTTATATTTTAATTGCGATTAAATTAAAATAGTTGCATAAAAGCGACAAGCTCGTTTTATTTCATCAAGCCTAAATAGTTTTCTTTGTTTAATAAAATAGACAGGGTTGAATTACGCAATATGTTTAATCCTCTTTACATTATCTAGCAGTTCTCTCTAAAATGGGTTTTTCTCAGCATTCTGTTGTTTATATTGTGTTATTATTTTCTCTAATGATCTATTAGCGAAATAAAGCCCTGTTTATCTTATGGGCCGGAAGGTAATCGCAATGTCAATGAAGAATTACTCCTAAACGTTTACATGTATGTAAAATGTCTTGCTGTACTTAGGATATCTAGTTTTGGGAATTCTCTCGCATCGGTTCTGAGATTGATAATATGAGTTCGGATATCGTAATAAACACGATTTTAATTTAACGTATGCTCTAATCGCGAATAAAGCCTTTTTTATCTGGGGTTTGCTCGAATATTTATATAGATCCCCCATTATAAATAAGATAACTAATGTTGATTACCTTACCACTACTTTGTAGAATAATACTAATTTGAAGTTTCAATTGCACTCGTAAAGTATATTGTGGATATCATCTATCGTCAAACAGTTAAAGTCTCAGAGCATGCTACCTCCAAGGTTGAAGTTCGGATTCAAATTTCGAATACAGTTTGTGACTCTACCTTACACCAAAAACTATTCCACTTTCAAGTTTCATCAATTTCTTATGGATGCAAAATATTCCATCTCTTTTTTTTTTCAATTTATACTTGATGAATTCTTATAATTGATGGGAATAACCAAAACTTGAAACAATCTTCTCGGCCCTATTAGAGATAAAGTGAAAGTGACCACATTCCGAAGAAAGGCTACCAGCAGAGTGGAAGAAGTGTTTGTTTTTATTTTTGGAGCGTATCTATATTAGTAAAAGATTAATTAGATTGAACAAATTGAAGGGAGATACCATTGCATTCCTTAGTTCTAACAACAACATTACTAAAAACACATACACTTGAATCTAATGAGTAATGTTTGCACTCATAATACACGAGTGTTCTCAAATAAATTTATTGTTTCAACTGAACCCAAAACCCATCCTACCAAATTCCAATAGACAAGAAAGATCAATAAATCCAAAAGATATAACAGGAGGCGGTCAGATCTAGTCAAGGAGAGAGAGAGAGAGAAATAGAAGCTCAACGTCCTCTCATATCAAAATCATCCATCTCCCCCAACTTCATTCATGATCTAAGTAACTATCAATATAATGCAGAAAGGAGATAAGACTTGTGTTCTATTGGTCACAATTTGATAAGTAAAAAGTTGAAATTTTATTACTAACTTTTAGTTTGAACCAAGATAAAGTTACTTAAATATCTCCTGGTTACCCTAATTGGGATGGTCCATTCTCTGTTTCCATTCTTGAAGTTGCTTTTTATCATTATAATCATGTATTTGATCAGAAATTATCCATTATCTACTACTGTATATGTATTTGCAATATTAGAAGATTTTCTCAAGAAAATGTGTTTGCGAAATCTAAATTGTTTTAAATGTAATTAGGTGCCCTTTTCATTTAGTTAATTTCCATACTTTGTATTCTATGCACTAGTCACGGAGTTTAGTTTAACCCTCGTTGGTTATGTTATAGGTATATGTAAGGAAAAATATAGTAATGCCTAGGATCTTATTCGTTTTTCCCGATGTATATTTTCCAATTATTAACCTTTTATCATTTTTTACTTATTGAAGTTACAGATCTTAATGGTTTGGATTAATGTAGTCCTAAATGTGAAATCAAACTGTGTAGATTATAAATCTTCAGAGAGTATTAAGTAGATACAATGAATATACCATCTAGATAGAGCAAGTAAAGCCTGGAGTGAGGTTTTGCCTCAAGTGAGGAGAAGCTGAAGAGGAACTGTAGGAACACCAAAGTTAAGGTTACAGTTTAAGTTTGAGTGAAGTGCACAAGCAAACTCCTGCTTCAGCTGAAACAAGGCCTTGTAAGATTGGTCAGCATTTATTCACGAAGCTGGATCACCAAGCCCAATGTGGACTAGCCCTCCAAGAAGGTCCACACAAGCACCCAACTTTAGGATATCAATAGAGCATGTGGGCTGACCTGATGGGGTGGGGCCTGGAGCTGCCTGGTGGGGCAGGGCTTCCCACTTGAGCCTGAGGGTGGGCTCCCACTTGGGCCTGAAGGTGGGTTCAAAACTGGGAGAGGTGGGAGGCCCAGGACTTTAGGGACGGTGACCGGTGGGAGGATGGGGACCTTAGGAGCGGTGACCGGTGGGACAGGGAGGACCGGCGGGAGGACGGGGACGGCTGGAACGGTGACCGGTGGGACAGGGAGGGACCGAGGCGGGAGGACGGGGACCTTAGGAACGGTGACTGGTGGGATAGGAACCTTGGGAACCGTGACGGGTGGGATAGGAACCTTGGGAACCGTGACGGGTGGGATGGGAACCTTGGGAACCGTGACGGGTGGGATTGGAACCTTAAGGAACCGTGACGGGTGGGATAGGGACTTTGGGGAACCGTTTTGGGCGGGGTCTTACCGGGCTTGTGATGTACCCCCTTTCCAGGCTTATGAGTGGGCTCACCACAATAGCCACAGCCCAAAATGGGGAGCAACTGAAGAAATAAAAGCATACATATGAAGAGAAGGGCTGAGGACTTTGAGTAGTCCATAATATAAGTAGAGTGAAAAATAGGAGTGTGTGGAGATATAATGATAATAGTGAAGAAAAATAGGGTTGGTTTTATAGAGGGAAACTAAGGTAAGAAGCACTAGAAGAGAACAAGAAAACAACACTGAAGCAGCATATCACGTGAACAAAGTTGACACTTAGGGAAAGGCCCCAAGAAGAGGCTGCCAAAAAAATCCCCACTGCTAGTTGGCAAAAAACAACCTTACATACGCATTAATACAGAGTTGCTTTCACTCTTGTTTTTCATTATTTACCCTTACTATTATTTATGCAAATTATTACAAATTATTAATGGATCGTGTAACATGAGTTACTTAGTACTATGCATGTGGATATGAAGTTACCAATAAGAATTCTTAAAGTTGTAAATACTGCTTTATGCGTTGTAGCGAGATTCTTTTTTTTTTGGTATATATTTATAAAGAGCTGACGATGTAGACGAAGTTTGTCGCCAGATTAAAGCTGAAGACGAATGCATATATATCTGGCTTCAGTAACGTGTTATGTTGCGCTGTGATCTTCCACACTCCACTTGCTTGATCGAATGATTGATATTAAACAATAAAAATGTGAACTTATAAAGGTACAAATGGCATTGGCCTCTCGTTTGAGATACGAATCCATTATATTACTAAAATTTCTTATCTGCGTATTTAGTACCACATGGGAAAAAGAATATATTTAAATATGAGATAATTTTCTATTTTTATGACAATTAAATACAAATGTATATATTAATACTCATTAAGCTAATGTTAATAGTAGCATGTCTCTGCTTCGGCCAATTTTATATTATAAAAACTGTTGGAATTTTTATAATTAGTAATTACTTATTTCTTTTCTGTGTTTCGTTAAGTCGGTTGTGATAGCACACACATTAGCGGAAATCTTAAAAAGATTGTATTTATATTTTTTATAAGTAATTATATATTTATATATATGTATTATTGGCGAGTAGGTATGTTGATGAATAATTCGTATTATAATTTCTTATGTAGAAAATTTAAAAGAACCGGAAGATTATTTCCAAGCACGATCCAACGTCTGATAAGCTCTTTTATTTCCACTTTTCACCGTTTCGTTTGATTTAAGACTTCAAAATTCACATCGATAAATTCCAGTAACCAGCCCTTAATCAACAAGCTAGTCGTTAATCATTATATCATGCATTCGGCCATATTATTTTATTTTGGAGTAATAATAAATTAATTATAGTACAACTTAAATAAATTAATATGCATAAAAATATACGGCTCCGCAATTTGTGAGCCACTTAATTTTATTGGCTATTATTACTTTGAATGATTACATTTTAATTAAAACTAGTATTTGGGCCGGTGTTGCCCCCGAGTGGTATTCTCTTCCGGAACTTAATATGCATTTTTTCAATTCATATTAAAATATAATAAAAAAAAAACTCAACGTTTAAAAGGTATAAATATAATAATGTGGACATTTAAATCATGATTAAAAAGTTGGTTGAGATGGTAATTGCTTATGTATAATAGTAAGATGTCACGTGTTCAATTCTTTGCTTGCCAAGTTCTTTACTTTTGTTGGTTGACTGTTACATATGCACGCATCGGGCCAATTATAGCGAAGAGAAGAGATGTAAAGACGTGGTGTGTATATCTTTGTCGAACCATGCTTTTTAATATATTAGTATAGATTTAAACCTCACACTATATGTTTATAATTCACTAATAATTAAGTATTAACCTTGCAAAGTTCGTGGAAAAGGCTCTAGTAAATTTGTAAAAGTAGATGAGCGTGAGAGATAAGCTCGCTAGTTAGCAAGATCTGTTCCTTAGGTTCCAATATGTCTTGAATCCATTCTCCATGACTTCACGATTGGCAAATTAAAGCCCTTTATTTTTCTCCAACATCGTTATGCTTTCTCCTTACCCAAAAAAAAAAAAAGTGCAGGTAGATAGAGGTCAAGAAGGCATTTGGGTAGCACATTTTTTAAGCTATTCTCCTATAGTACTTTTTTGGCCTTTTGGGCCTAAACTAAAATTAAACTTACTAGAAATTGACAATTGAGCGTTAGTGTATCGTCATTATTCTCTTTCTAAATTCTAATGTCTCTAGTCGTATAATATGTTGGGCTTAGTAGCTATGCTTAAGATAGATCCTCCAGTAGAGACCAACGTAACTTATCTAGAAAGGAAAATGAGGACATAATTCCTAACACTTATACAGCCTTCTTATAATATAACAAATCGATCAAAATGTATTTTGCTTCTTAAGTGGGTATGAGAAAGATAAATTCATTACAGAGAAGTAATAGATGGAATTTTTTCCCTTGAATAATGCGAAATTTGGGCTTTTAATTCCCGAAATACTGTCGAAAAGTGGAATTGATTCCCTCGCGTACCGTCCCACGTAGGACGGCACGCAGAAAATGTTTTTTTTTTTTTTTTATCCCAGGTAAACCGCTACTCGAGAGCGGTTTATTTTGAGATCAAACCGCTACTTCAAGTAGTTGTTAATATAAAAATTGCTTGAAGTAGCGGTTTATGCATGTAAACCGCTACTTGAAGTAGCGGTTTATGCATGTAAACCGCTACTTGATGTAGCGGTTTATGTGGTCAACACCTTCCCACGCTCCTACTTTGTATAATATATACCGGTTACTTGGTATAGCGGTTTTATGGTAAAAAAGGAGCCTTCTGCATTGTTGCTTCCATCTTACCCCAAATGCCGAAACATGTAAAAAAAAGCCCAACCTACAATTTCAACTCCAAATTCCATCCAAGTCCATACAGAAGTCTATGCACACATTAATCACGAAACACCAAGTTCATCCACATTCACATTTATCCAATAGTAAGATTAAGAAAATATGTCAATCACAAACGAAGTTTAATATTTAACATAGTGTTAACGTATCTATCACAAACAAGCCAGAATGAAAGTCTTAAGACCCCTCTTCTTTTTTTGTGAAGGTCTAGATGAACTAGGTGTGGTCTCACTAGACCTCGCAATGGCATGAAGAGAAGATGGAGGGGCAAGTGCAGCAATCCGCTGCTTCGGTGAGGTCCTCGCGACAGATCGGAGGCTAATGCAAAGGTGCTTTGTGGTAGATGTATGGGCAGCTGCATAAAAGCCATGTAGAAGTCGAAGTATGTACAACCAGGTAGGCACGCCCGTAAGATGTGGCCATGTCCATTTCGGCTAACTGCATCAATACACCCGAACTTTACTGCATTGTCTGTTTCCTTGCATCGTCGTCCTCCTCCCTGTCGTAGTCCTCATGCTCCTCCTCATTTTCCCAAAAAAAATCAACATCATTTCGATGTAGAATATCAAGATGGAATGTGGACGGTATGTGGGGAGACGAACGAGAACCGAACTCATTCAGTGCTCTTTACCACATAATGTGGGGTCCGACAACATGCTAGTAAATGATTCAAATTGCATGCTGAAGAGGCGATGCGGCGCGTACCTCCATGCTATCCCTAAAGTCCATTGTAGGTACACTAACCCACATTACTTTGGAGATTTATCTCCTTGGGAACTTGTTCAATGTACACCTCCATTGCCATGGCGACGTTTGTCATAGCTGATAGCCACATAGCACTTAGTGACTCGTCATCCTCTAGTGCACTTGGCACATATTTCCCAGCATCGGATATCTCATAAACAATTTCGGTTCCACATACATACGATCACATCCAACAACGTCATATACCCCATTCGGAATGCTTGAAACATCAAACCGGCATCTCATGAACAAAAACTTTCCCTTCCACCTCTATACACAATATCAACGTCATTTTGGGCATAGTTCACCATTCCAATAAAGGTATAAAGGATATTTAGGGTTGTTCCATATTCTGCGTCACAAAAAACATAATGTTAAAGTTACCTCCTTGGTTCTCCACATTCAAACAATACTGGACACCATTCTTCACCTATACTAGTAGCATTTGCAACCTAAACCATCAATTCGTACAAAATCAACAACCACATTTGCTCAACACCATTTTTAACCAACCAATATAACCAATAAATCACCTTCCAATTCATGCAAAATCAACCATCACAAAACGAGAAATTATGCAAAATACTAAATTATCTTAATCCAAACCCAAACAATTTCCATCTAACAACAAGCAGAAACTCGAACATACATAACAAATATGGCATGCTAAGCAAATTAAATTAAAAAAACAAAAAAAAAAAAAGACTACTCACCCTGCCGACTACACGGTGGCGTACGGTTAATTGGCGCGGCCTGGCGAGCTTGGCGTGCCTTATTCTTTGTGGCTGGATCACCGGGACGCACCTTTCGTGACGTGGGCGACGATGGTCGGGCGTCCGACAGTGGTGTGCCCAGTCTCCGGTGGGGCGACACTTAGTAAGAGAGAGAGAGAGAGAGTGGGAAAAAAATTTGAGATATCTATTGTCGAATATGAGAATTTTGGGAGGTTAGGCTCCATTTGGGATTATAGTAAACCGCTACTTGGGTAGCGGTTTTATTAATGCAAATGCAAACCCGCTCCCCGAAGTAGCGGTTTACTCTCGATCAACGCCATTGCTCTCGGTACCACGAACCGCTTACTGTTGAAGTAGCGGTTCCTTTTATTAACCGCTACCGGGTAGCGGTTTTTTTAATAAACCTACTTGAAGTAGCGGTTATAAAGGTTAACCGCATTATTTCAAATGAATGTTTACTATGTAAGAAAAAAAAAAATATCCGTGCGGCCGTCCCACGTGGATCGCATACAGGGAATTAATTGCCCCTTTCAACATATTTCGAATTAAACCCCATTTTCGCATTGTCGCGGAAAAATTTAATGATGTCTAACAATTAGATATCGATTTAGTTAAAGCATAGTCCAGAGACCCAAAAAAGAAATGAAAATAAGGCCTTACATGTATAACTTTTGCATGAATAGTGAACCATTCTTGCAATCTTGCTATTCCATTGCATTGCTTACTTCTGTCAGTCAAATGTTAAAGCTTCTATTAGGATTGTGGCCTGTGGAGATATATATGGTGATGCATCCTAGTTCAAATCTAGAAAGTTGGTAGGGAGAATGGACAAAAGCATTGTAGTTTTTTTCTTCTGCAGCTGAAAGCTTGAAAATGACTGCCCATGGTATCAAAGAAAACAATTTTGACAGCATATTGTGTTTCGGTATTTAGTTGTTAAATACCACTCAGCTTATTTCTTTCCTCTTGTTTGCAACTTGCAAGGGCTAGTATTTAGCAACGCTGTTGTAACGTACGCAATAAGGCGACGAAAGTTGAAACGATCGGCCGAAATTAACGTGGTTTCTTATGATGTGTTAGTTATGTCGCGGGCGAGGGAGAACGTTTTTATTATCTTTTTGGGAGAGAGAGAGTACAATTCTGAAATATGGAGGTAGAAATTAATTATAGGATTTATATA